>JAIPRK010001813.1:0-41375 GCA_025469195.1 Chaitophorus viminalis
TTTAATATACATATATATATATATATATATATATATATATATATATATATATATATATATTGGTTGAAAAGCATACCAAGTGAATTAGATTATTTAGTATAATATTCGAATGATGCATGAATATTAATTTCTCATACAATTGTTATGAAATATCTGTATTTAAATTGTTATTGAAACGATGTAGATTTCGTTTTATATTAAAATAAAAATAATTAAAATTAATATAAATTAAAATAAAAAAGAGGTAAGACTCTTAGGTCGTATACTTAGATGAGATCCCACAGTATTCATACTGCTGTATTGGACTTTTAAACTTGAAATCAACGTCCATATTTTTCTTGAAAAAAAACGAATCTGAGTAGAAGAGGTTGAGTGGATGAGTTTATAATATAAACTTTATATAGAAGTGATTATTTAGTAATAGAAACTAAATTCTTAATAAGATGTTTATGCCTTTTAGTTGAAAATGTTAGAGGTCTATAATGCCACAATTTTATTGAAATATTTCAAAAATAACTAAATTCCGATACAATTTTATTATAAATACTCAGTAATTAATGTTTTGAGTTATTACGACAGCTAAAATTACGATCAAAGAATTAAATAATATCGTAGCCAAATTTTTGCAATTCTCACACTGTTTTTCTCAATTATCTTCTAAAAATTGTTGAAGTACTCAAAAAATCACCTTCTTAAATAACCAAATTGACAATATTTTCTATCTGAAAATTTCAAGGTTTCTATACATCAGAGCAATCTTTCTGGTAAAAAGTCATGCACAAACAAATAAAAAAATTACCCTGCCATGATGATAAGACCAATCAAAAATACACTTTGTTTCACGCAGGATCTAAACAAGTGTAATAGTACATATAGTGTGAGAAAAACAAAATTTGTTATAGTATTATAATACGCCGTATTTGCATATTTTAATTTTAATTATTAACTTAACCCACGGGTTTGTGCATTTAACGGCCAACAGATTTATCACCAAACGGCAAACTCCGATCATTTTAAATTTTGACTCCGTTGTGTATATTGTAATTTGTAAATGAAGATTCGTACGCGTTAGTATATCGAAGTATACCTGTATAATATAATCCCACTGTTTGGTAAAAATATACGCACTCGTGTTATGTGCAATGATAATGCACCTACGAGGGATATTGTTTTTTTTTTTTTTTTTTTTTTTGGGGTTGTTTTCATTTTATTCGTTTACCTTGTATATTATACTGCTGTTCCATTAATGGTTATAGCTAAGGGTATTCTACCGAATCGATGTAACAATATATTGTTATTGTTCCCGTGTACCACCGCTCGTATACATTTATACGTCTCTTTTGACCACCCTCATCGTTTTTCCTATCGCGTTAACGGTACACCCAAGCACTATCGGCGTAAAAAAGAGCCCGAAATACGTATTTCTTTTTAGACCTCTTACCCCTGGACCCACAGACAGAAGAAAAAGAATTGGTGCATGGACACCTAGCTTGTACTCCGAGTCAATGATTATTAAATTTTATTCATGTCGCCACTCCGTTGTAGGCAGCTATTGCAGATCACCCTTAAATCTATTACTTTCGGGTGTCGTATACATTCATTTGAACGGACATTGCAGGTGATCAAAAATGTAGGAGATCAAGAACTTATTCGACCTGCATCATGCAGCTCGATAACCGTATTTTTGTATTATCATTGAATGCTTATATAGAACAAAGTACATGATATTTCGAGAAAAATGACGAGAACGGAAAACGATTATTCTAAGTCTATTGTTGGGAAAACGAGAGCACGACATTTTGAGTTCATATACTAATGAGTTATTCCGCAGTAAAAAATCCACCTGGGTTAATATATTGTGGCAGGTATATAATGAACGCTCTTGTATGTGTGGGAATAAGATTTTTTTTTTTCTTTTTCCTGATAAAAAAAATCAGTTTTACGTTATGTTATACAATCCTGCTAGTCCACAAGTGCATTCAGTGGTGCGTTTTGAGTTTTTATTTTTATTTATAAGGCTTCAAATACAAATGTTTATTAGCCTACTGGGATTTATGTGTCTAGTCGTTACATTAAGTTACAGATAATTTTATTTTGAACATTGACATTTATATTGTTTGATAATGGTTGTGTGGCGTCGTTGGTCCGTTGTTTTATATAGTCGTTGTGAGATCAGCCGTCTTGATACAATTAGTTATGGATTTTTCTTGTCCTAGTTCGAGTGAGTCTTTGTGTGAGCTTACAGTTTATGTTTGCTTTTGTTCTGGTATTATGGTAGGTGGGGCATTCTAGAAACAAGTGTTTAACAGTGAGTTCACAGTTACATGGTTCGCACCTGGGTTTGGGCTCCTTTTATTTTTGTATAATGATATTGTAAAATATAATGCTATTTTATATAAATTATTTTTCTTATTTATTTTTAATTTTTATATTTATTACTGATGGGTTTGGTCCCTATATTTATTAAAATATTTAGACATTAAGTCTATTGATATTAACATTACCTAATTCATTTAAAATTATAACTGTCATGTACCTAATATCGATGTCTAATTGTCTTTAATTTTAAAAAAAAGCGAAATAGAAATCGATTCCTCTGTAAAAAGACCACTACCTAAAATAGGAGAAAATTCGAGTGAAAAATATTTTTGGAATTGAGAGGCAGTTTGAGTAGATTTTTAAAAAAAAAAATTACTGGAGGAAATTCAAGTGTTAAGTGAGAGATAATTTGTGTGCGCCCAGAAAAATTGCTCTAAAAACTGTCGCTACCTAATCTACTTTACGTTCAACTGGTCCAAACATCAAATGTTATAAATACGCTTGTACGAAACGTTGAGTGTTGGTTAAAATATTTTTTATTCTCAAAGTAAAACGATAATTAGTTCTAACCTAAGTCAATAGATTTAAATTAACATAATTATATGGTTACTTCATCGTATGTTCATTTTGTATTATTTGTTCCCGTAATTTATAACAATACCTAATATTAGGTGTATACTCTTATTTTAAATGTCTACTCCTAGTTTTTTATTTACCTATTGATAATAGATCACTATTTGCCCATGTGTAAGGTTTTAGTATTTTCCGCGGAAAACACTCAAATTTTTATTTGGGAATAGGTGTGCGAAATGTAATTTTATTTCCCTTTGTGCGTACTGCGTACTCTTAAACTTTTTTTCTTTGAGTGCATACTTTCAAACAACTGATTGTTACAAATCTTATTTCAGACCCAAATTGCATAATTATTGGGTTTCCTTTGGTGAAAATTCGAGTGTGGTCTTTCAAATTTCATCTAAAGAAAACATTTCAGACACATTTCGCATTATTTTTACATTGATTGTATCCGTTGTGCTGTCGCCTATGTGTCTTTTTGTATAGTATATTTTATAAACGAAACCGTTCAAAACACTTCGCGTAGGAATTTTACCATAATTCCATTTCGACTTTTCAATTTGGATCGGAAAAACCATACCCTTATTGTACATTGTATTAAGATTTATAATGATGATGGTAGAATATGATGTCATATTATTATAATATGAACTGCATTTTATGTTTGTTGAATTTTTTAAAGTTTTTATTGTTGGCAACTTGAAACTACCTAACTAATTTGTTTCTTTTCAAATGATTACTATAGATAACTTAACAGTTTTTGATACGCTATTTGTAAGCACAGTATTCGTTTCTGACTATTTAATTACTATCTTTTATTGTATTTTGTTGAATAGAATTTCTAGACATTGTCTTCTTCTCAGTCACTTAAAGCGAAATTGGACACACAACACCCTAAATGACCTAAACCAATGATAATATAAAAGAATTAAATTTTGAAGTACTGTTACTATTTTCCATCCAACCATCTAAACCATGTAAAAATATTATATTATTATAATATGTATATTGTTTATATTGAATCGACTGTACACTTATTATAATAATTTAGTTGTCGAATAACATTAAGATTTCAAAAGCAAACAGTCGATTGAACCTGAGTTAACTTGCTAACCATATGAAAAATCATTGTTTTCCTAATCATCCAAACTTTGCACAGAAAACTAAACTGAAAAAATCGGTCAATGTGTTTTGTATTTAATTTAACCCATTGCGTAAAATATCTTATTATTTTCCAGATATCATATTATGTATATTTTGATCACGCCATAACATTTTGTAAACGATTACAGCACTATATATTATTCAAGGTCTATTAATCACCAATTATAACATAAAATATTTTATTTGTGAAGTATATTAATTATTATTTACCTATATGCATATTATGTAAATAAAAGTGTAAGTGAAAAAAACGGGAACTTTGTTAGGGGTTGACTTTGAAACTACTTTTTTAATCGTTATGCAGTTTTTTTTTAAATTAAAGTTGACATCACAGGGCAGGTTTAAGGTATATAAACTTTTAAAAAAGTCTACCGGATAATTTGTTAACCAGCTTGTAATTGTCATACCAACGCGATAGATGCTAATTTTTATTTTATTCATTTTAAGTTACCTTGAAAATATTTTATGTTGATAAGTATCACTGTAATAGGTAGGTTGTTATAAATCTTATTATCTATATTTTCGTCCATTAATTGTTAATATTGAAGAATTTTTATTTTACTTTTAATACCCAAGATGAGAAAATCAAATTCCACGAATAGCACAAATTTTTCCAAGAAAATGAGCTTATTTGGGAATAATAACGGTGACAACAACAATAATAACTTAATACAAGTTTGGTAAGTGGACTGTATGTATAAAATAATTTTTAACTAGTTATTTTTCTTTTGATGTATTTTCAGAACACTATTTAACATTTAACAATAATTATACAATATAATAATAATTTAGGGACAAATTAATGTGTAATATAATTATATAATTAATAATTAATTAGCTAAAATAGAATAAAAATTGGGCCATGGTGAGATACCAAACAGATTAGAAACATCGACAATTTCGTGTATAGAAAATATGCATAAAAGGAAGGTTTATTAAAAAAAAATAAATATGCATTGATCATAATCAAAATATTTTATAATAATAATAATATTATTGTGTACTTATAATTATATTATAATTATAAGTAAATTTATAATTTCAGTGTTGGAGATATCTTTACACTACGAGTATTAAGTATATCGCATAGGTTAAAATGATCATACTTACATCAAACAAATATCGCAATTATTATATGTCGATGATAATTCAAAACACAGGACACTCAACACGAATTAAATAATTTAAAACAAAATTGAACACTCAACATTTGAAAAAATTATCGTCATCCAGAATACTTGATTCTAAACATGATAATATACGAAAATTTACACTGAATTTAAATAATAAAACAGTAGTAATATATTATATATTATATAAAAAAAAAATCATAATATGCCCATACGCTGATATACTATTTACATAAAACGCAATACTATTTTATTTTATTTTAGTACATATAGGAGAGTGCTCTTATTACAAAATTGTGAATACAATTAAGGTAATATAATTTACATTATGACATTTATCAAATGTTTTTAATAAACTTTATAAACTATTATTGTTATAAAATGTTATATAGCAAAAATTGTTTATAAAAAAATAATAAAATTATACTTAATATATTACTGTAAGTGAATAATTCTAATGTTGTTACTTGCGTGTAGAGGATTTGTTCACACAACATGACAAATTATTGCAATATCTTCCTTTGTTGAAATAATTACGTGGCCGTCTATTTATAAATCTTTTTTTAAAATTAATTCCCTGTAAGATACTATGAATTTAGGGAAAATATAACAATGAGCTAGATAGTGGTTTTCATCTTAAAAAAATATATGAGGGAAATGCTTATATGTGAGAAATAACGGGTTAATATTTGTGGTTGATGTCTCATTAACCTGTTGTCATACTCCAAAGCAAAAAAATCATATGCTGTGTCACGATGGTAACAGTAGTAATGAGGAAGCCGAAAAGATTGCTAGGTAAATTTGATTTTTTTTTTAGTTTTTAAACGCATTTAATTGCGATTTTACTAATAATAATATACAAGCGGGTGTATGCAGTTCAAATTATTCAACAATAATGCAATTGCTGTGCATCCTTTGTCTTTTATCAGAAACGAGTAGAACGTGGGCGTTTCAGCAAACCATCTCCCAATCTCAAGAAGTAAAGCGCATAGCTTATGGCACAGAATACAACAGTGAGAAATATCCGTACGTAGTAACTTTACATGGTGATAACCATGATGGTGATAAGGATGGTAACCATCATACGATGATGGTATGCACGGGTTCTATGGTATCACCAAGGTACGTGTTGACGGCTGCTCATTGTGTTTATCCTGAAAAAGTGCCGACTGACTTCACAGTAAGAAAATCATAAATTGAAAGCTTGAGTTACAAGATATACAAACTATTTCGTTTTAAATAACATCGCGATCATTAGGTGTTTTTAGGTTCTACGAATACAGCTCCTGAAACGGTCGTAGAAATATATGTACATCCATTGTATAATGATAAATCATTTTACGCAGATATCTGTATGGTGAAAGTAAGAAAGTCTAAAATAAGAAAATAAGGAGTCATCCATTTATTTATTGTACACGAGTTGGCTTTGTTAGAACAACATTAATTTAATCCTACTTCATATCTTTACACTTCTGAATAACATCACATTTAATAATTTATTTACGTATTTACGTTTAGTTGAGGGCACCGTTTCCTGGTCTCGATCGTTTCGCTGTGATAGCTGGCCATCCTGATGATTTCGCCAACAACAAGGAATTGAACTGCGTAGCTTTAGGGTTCGGCCATACTGATATACCTAGTGAAAAACCGGTAATTGCACGTCAAGTAAACGTCATTATCAGATACAAAAATACGTGTATTTATAAAGATGATCCGTAATAACTGTCCGACTCACAATTTTTCTGTGAGCTAATTTTTTTTACGTTTCGTAGGATTCTAGGTAAAGAGTTTTTATGCGGAAAAGTTGTTTTACCCAGGCCATGCGAAGGAGACAGCGGTGGTCCACTGATATGTGGTGAATACCAATACGGCATAATTGACAATCATCAACAAATAATACCAAGTAGCGATCCGATCCCTGTCTGTGGTAACCTTGAAATGGAAGACGAATATCTATTCCTTTATAACTACAAAGACTGGATATTTTGGTGCATAAATTCCTGCCCCATAATAAGGCCCCATAAGTTTTTTACTTTCATCACTTTTTATTTGATAGTAATTTTAGTCACATTTTTGTAAAGCGTATAAATGTATTTTAAAGAAAATACATACGTATATTATTGATATTTACTAATATGTTATTTGCGTTTAATCTTGCACTTTTGTACTTACCTTAATTTGTATACAAGGTATTTTGCTATATCCATGTTTATTATGTATTAAGAAATTATTACGTTCGTTGCGCCGCACGCGTAATCAACCACAATCATCATCGTACATTATGTTCATGTGGTAGCCTGAGGGGTCAATCTGTCATTTGTAGTATCTCAATAAATCACTCGATTCGATCAAGCCTGATATGTATTATGTAGGCTTCCTGTTCGACCAAACGCGATGTAAATAAAAATAAAACCAAGTTTTTCCAAGTCACCAAACCGTTTTTCTTCTGTTCTCATAGATAAAGATTTCACCAAAGTTTCGATTGATTCTCCCGTGACAGTCTCACATACACCATTTTTTTCTCTGTTTGATACTGACTGGATTTGGTTCACCTCGAACAACTATTTAATTTTCAACACATGCACTTGCAATGATTTCATGAAACTCTTGGAATATTGCTCTCTCACGTGCTCATCGGCCCGAGTGGTCACCCCGTCACGCTCATCCAATCAGAGTGCATATCCACCAATTACGAGTACATCACACTATTCCTACTGAGGATAATATAGACACAACCCTGTGCAATTTGGTCTTCTCTATCAGAACTGTACTAAACGTCAGTCATCGAGTAAGCAAACTACCGCTATACCCTATTTATCGCTAATCTAGAAACAAACAAATTCAATCTGAGCATTGACAATTAGGCTTAACTTAAAAACAGTTATCACTGTAATAAAGTACTTCACCGTAACCGTTTTCCACCTTAATGCAAAAAGTGCTAGCGTTACAGTCACACATGCACTTACTGCGATCATCAACCACGATGTGTGAATGTGACAACAAACAGTCTAACATGAACTGCGTCAAACCATTACCTGTGAAATATGCAATTCTTTGATTTAGACCCGGGGTCGGCAAGTAATTTCTATTGGAGTCCTAAAGATTAAAATAATAAATCATTGAGGTCCGGTAAAAAAATGAAACAGACTAGATTGGCTCCAACCTTTTCAGTCCACTCGTTCATAAACTTCCTATTTTTGATATCAATTTTATAAAAATAAATAATATAAATTAAATAAATATTCTCTATTAATAAGAATAATATTACAGTAAATAACATTGTGAAGTACAAAGTTGACAAGGTCCAGAGTTTTGCCTTTTGCGGTCCACCAGTTGCCGACCCCTGATTTAGACTATACGTCTATATATGCTTTGGGCTTCCTCGATTTTAAATTTTAACATTTTTTCGGAAATAAATAATTGCGTGTTTATACTTTTTTCTAACATGTAGGGTATCCCATCCAACACGAATTTTATTATCGCCTTGTTAAAAATGGCATAGCCTCGTAGGCATTTGAGACCATTGTATTATTATTTATTATGATGACTTCGTATGCTAATAGTACTTACATAAATATAAAACAACGTTCAGCATAAACACCATCTACGTTGATTTCCAGTATGATTTTACTTACGATTTGAGTGGTAAAGACCCCTTAGATATACGCCACTGGTTTGAGCCTATATGGTTGGTAAAATCTAAAATGCAATAATCAAGCGTTTTATGTATGATATACTCAAATATATTATACATTATACATAATATACAAGAACGACGACTGTTCGGATGTTTTTATGGTGAACAATATAGAATGTTTTCAGTTAAGAATATACACAGTTTGTGGATTTTCAACATTTCCTCGGGGGAGGGAGGGTTCGGAAAAATGATTTGTATTTCTAACGCATACCATGTGTCAAATACTCAATTGTGATTTGTAATCGTGGAGGCATGAAATACACTCCGTATAATATACAGCCATCGTCCGTCAATCATTGTCATTATGATAAAATTGAAATAAAACTAAATATATATAATATATAAATATAAGATTACAACGGCGCCTAGGGGGGTCCAGACCTTATGAACCTCCCCCCCATCCTCGTAAATCCACCACTTTATATACATATCCGCTCCTGCTACTGAAACAGCAGTATGCGTTCACGTACCACGTTATGAATGTCACGATAAAACGTATTAAATAGATTTTTAAATCATTATAAATTATTTTGTATTGGCATACAACTAACAAAAGTATTGTTTCGTATAACCAATTGTTTTATTTGAAAAAAGAAAATAACTATTGTGAAGACTGAATGCAAAATACTGAGCAGGATTTGGTGTATCTCCTGCACTGCTGTCATCTGTTTATCTGTAATTCATGTACTGGTTGGGTATAGAATAGTAATCGAAAAATAAAATGTATATCCATCAAATAATATAAGTACTATTATCATCATATATTAAGCTTTGAACACGCTTTCGTCTCGTGCATAATAGAAATGCACACACGCACATGATGATTGTTCGGGTATTTTTTTACGGCGAAACTTTTAGCATATTCTAATTAAACATTCCCGCCTTCACCTCTCCTCCAAATACGAAACAGCGTACTTATACCGTGTATTCAGTATAGAATATGCAATTTACTTGCATAATAGATTGTCTCTCGTATATTATATTGTGATTTTACCATCTCCCTTCTGTCATGCGAACATACCATATATAATAAAATACTTACACAATGACCGAAATGCACTGCCAGGAAGACGTCTATGAATACATTATTGTGTGTGTGTATCATATTCAGTATTTACACACACATATACACACACACACACACACACACACACACACACACACACATACACACACACACACACTATTTATTCATGTTATAATAAATGATTAAAAAACGAGGAGTTTTAGTGTTTGACATAAATTAATGGATTTATGGAAAGTAATTCGAAATATCTAAATGAGAAGTGGAAAAAAAATAAAGGGATTTATTTTTTATGATTATTTACTTCTTCACTAGTTTTGGTATGATCTACGAGTTGTGCTCTAGCAGTAAAATATCACGTTACTTTTACATTTATATTCTATATCAGGGGTTTCCAACCTATAGCCCACGGGTCGGATGCGGCCCGTCAAGCTAACTTGTATTTTGAAAATATTATAATAATTTTCAAATTATTAACTTTCTATTTGAAAAATGATTTACTAGACTGCAAATTATAGACTAGGTACATTGATTTTTTCAGGTGTTGTTGTTTACAACTATATTAAAATAAAATATTTAATTTTAAATTGTCAGAAAATCCATCCTGGATTAAATTTTCTATCTATGCATTCCTAAGTAATTTTGGCCCTGCGATTTCAAAGCAAATTTCAAATTTGGCGCTTCGTAAAAAAAGGTTGGAGACCCTTTGAATAATAGAATCTATGACATATGATAAAGTATTTTTTACAATGACTCAATGGGCAACAATATTATCTTAAATAGTGGTCTGCAGTGCAAATCCGGATGCATAACTTCGTACCGTTATTTTCGTAGCGGATTGGCTTTGCACACTCTATCACGGGTTCTTGGGACCGTAAGAAAAAACATAAAAGGTACCATTTATTTGCGTACACATTAGAATGTGTGTAATATATTACATGTATGCGTTTGTGATGTGACATTTGGCAGGTGAATTATTAATTCCGGCTCAGCAATAATGCATGCTGATCAAAGAGTGTTACTCTGCAACCGCGGTAGCATCCGGTATGTATTATATATTATGTTTATGTATATATTTTTATTTAATAGAATGTAATACTAATACATATAAAGTGAAACCTCCCTTAACGGACATCTCCCAATAACGGACAATATCTTGGGAACGGTGACATTTTCATTGCTTGTCAATGGGAAAAACTTCGAATAGTGGACACTTATTTCAATATAAATTTAAAAATAATGGCAAAACGATTATAGCTTTTTATCGGAACCTATCAAGGTCGATAGTATTTATTGATTTTTATTGATAGTATTTATCGTAGCATATAAACCCGGCTCGTAATCGCCTTAGTCGTAATGGAACATTAAGATAAAATTACGACAAATAGTGAGCATTATTATGACGGAAATATTAATATCTTGACTTTCGATATTTTATGCATTTCGTTAGTTTTGTGACAGTTTTTGACGCCACGATTTCGTTATAACGTTTTTTTTTCAGTTAAATTAATTTTTTACTATCAAATATAATTGTTTATAAGTATACACCGATGTATTTTTATATATTTTTAAATACCTATAATACATATATATACTTACTTACATTTTTTTATAATTAGAAATACAATATTATATTATTATATCATTAAAATGTTAAAACATAATAAAACTAAAATTAAATTAAACATAGTGCATATTTTTTCTTTTAAACAATTATCCTTTATGAATTTCGAAAACTTACACCCTCTAAATAGCGTAAACCTCCAAATAGCAGACAACATTTTGGTGACTAAGAGTGTCCGCTATTCAGAGGGTTCACTGTATATACCATACTTACTATTGTGTATTTTTTTTATTGAAAGTGCTGGAGCGGGACGTTAGTTGATTTTAATGATCAGCAGATTATTCACGGCACTGAATTTTACAAAAACATATCAATGCCCTTAAATTGCCTACACAAAGTGCCGTTTTACAAATGTGTACAAGTTAATATAGTTTAGTAGAGACTAATATGAAAATGAATTTATGGGGTATGAAGTACAAACTGTTAATCTTTGCATTTCCTGTGACGTTAAAAAACAAGTTTATCCTTGGAGATAGCCACTACGTGTGTGTTTTGTATTCTATACATGATTATAGAAAATAATTTTATTATTATACATTTTTATAATAATCATATATTTCACTATTGTAGTTCCATACATGAAGTTCGTTCGTAATAGAATCTAGGAAATGCGTTAAACATTTCAATGCAATCAATTGTTTGCTTTTTTAAAATAATATTTTAAAATCAATGGCTCACCCTGTGTACCTATTATTTTTCCTCGATAGAACGTGAGGAATCATTACATTCTATAACATCACCGGAATTTAATTCAAACCATTATCCCATCGATCTCGTGAATGATTTTAGAAATGGGATTTATTAAATGTAATTATATTATATACTATCAACATATTTTGCCGACCGAAAATAATAATATTTTTTCCGGACGATTATCCAATTCGTTCTATGCACGTTCGCTACTTATTTTTAATCGTGTTTGCTAAGGCACGGTACACTAGCTATGCTATACCAAACACGATATTCATATACGCTATACAAACATTAGTTCACTTATTACCATCTATAATATCGTGCACTTGACATTTGCGTGTTTTATATTTATGTAGGAATTTATCGGTATATATGATATTACACGCTGTGACAAACGTAAGTAATTTTTGAAACAGATTTTTTTAAAACATTTTTTTTTTTTTTTTGTGTAGTGCATTTAAAATAAATTTATAACGGATATGATTGAATTTTAGTTTAATACAATTTTAATGTACTTTAGTTTAATAAGACTATTATTAATACTAACTGCGAGTTATTGGCATTGTAGCATTGTAGTTAAATGGTCGTAATATTATAGATGATGTTATGGAATATGAAATCAGATACATGTTTTGTTCTTTGTTCATTGTTTCTGTTATCTTTCATTGTCCATCACATAAAAATAAAATTACTAAATTATTTAAAGCGACTGTGCCATTATAAAATATAAGCAATGAAATATAACTGTTGTTGCTTAATGAAAAAATTGTAGCATATTACATGTAGAGTGTATGCGATAATATTAGGTATTATAAATAGTATACATTATTTATATACAAAATAGAGAAAAAATGGATTTTCAATAAAAAAAAAAAAAGGTAACATTTGAATAATAATATTCTAAAACATAAAAGTCAGTCATATAAGATTTATTTATTATAAGTATAAAATATTTAACATATTTCGAAAAAAAAAATAACTGCAAAGATAAAATGTGCAGAGGGCTGCGCATATTTTACAATTTTATAAAATCTGTGAAGCTCGTTTACGCACAAAATATGAAAGAAAATTGCAGATCACTGATCACTTAATTGCACATAAAAAAATTACAAAGATTGAAGACATTTTTCTTATAAACAATTTATTATCAACATTTGATTTTATTAATTTGATTCACTTTAGTTGGTTAGTATTATATACCCAAATAATTATTTAACTCTCTTATTAGTTAATAACTAAACTTCTATACATCATATATGTTATAAAAATAATAACACAAAATAACGAAATAATCTGGTATCACTATTACAACTATAAATAATTAAACAATGATTTTTTTTTCCTTTAAATACTTCAAAAATGTATATCTTTTAAATGTTGCCTTTTAGACACATTACCTACACATGCAATACGCTCATTTGTACAGCGTTTGTCGATTACCGACGTTTCACGTTTCCCTTCGTGTGTATACCTATGTATAATATTTATTTCAAGGCATTTGATTGTTTTTTTTTTTTGTCGTTACCAAGATTGTATGTATCTAGGTATGTATGTTGTTATTAAATTCAAAAATTGGTAAACATTTTAATATTACTTTTTTTTTAATATTTATGACCAAAACGTGACAATTGCATATCTCCCGTCTAACTCTAATTATATGAATACTGTACCTACGTAAATGTACATTTTCAAGACATGATGAATTGGAATATACACGGGTATGCTGAGTAAAAAATACCGTTAAACTTGGAGTGGAAAGCTTCACAACTGTTCATAGTTCGAGAAATTGAACATAACTAGTGAACTCCCACATTAAAGGTGGAAAGTCACAATCAGAGTTTATGTATGTATATAATATATTATAAACTGAACATTTTGTACTTATTCACAGTTAGTTATACATAATATCGTCTGTAAAACAATTATCAATTTCATCTCATTTCAAAAGTGCGAGACCGAGAAAATATTTTAAGAAATTATACTTAATTCTAAATCATAAGATACAATAGAACACGCTTTAAGCATTTTTGTAAGTGTTACATTGTAACAATTATATAACAATATAATATAATATCTTATGTAGTAGGTACAGATAAAATTTGTTTAGTAAATTTGGAACGCACACGGAATTAATGTATCGACATATTGAGTTTTTATCTCGGGACGCAAGTCATGTGCATCGAATATTATTATTATTATTATTATTATTATTATTATTATTATTATTATTATTATTATTATTATTATTATTATTATTATTATTATTATTATTATTATTATTATCATTATTATTATTATTATTATTTTATTACTTCGAAAATATAATGGACCCTTTTGAACAAATTTGCAAGGGGCTTATGAATTCACAATTAACAAATATTATAATATTATCGAAGAAATTGATTTAAATACGAAGCACATAGTAGCAGTTGAATTGCTTAGGCAAATTTATACTTACGAGATGAAACTATCAAGTAATACAATCTAAGTAATAGATAGTAATTATTATAAATAGTGACTTACTGACTTATAATATTAATATATAGTATCAGATATCTATAGTATTTTAATATATAATATACCTACAGTATATATGTAAGTGGTTTTTCAAACCATTTTTATGGTTTATTTGTTTTAACTTCTAATGGTAGGTAGCGTATTACGTTTTTGGTCCTATATGGAAATAAGTAGATTGAGTTAATTTTCTGTTAAATGATTTTTTTTTTTTATGAATGAGTTACCTATTATACGAATACCTATTATGGTATGGGTTGCTTTTGATTATATATGTATATTACTGATGCTTGTAAAACCATTTAATTAATCGTGAAGATTTTGCGACTTATAATATGATTTATTTTTGATTTAACTTTTAGTATATTTTTTTTCAATTTAGTTTTTTTTATATTTTGTTCAATGTGTGAGAATTAAATCTAACGCATTCCAAAATAATATATTATATCATAGTTAATTATTTATTTTACTAATGCTCAAAGTATACAACACTAACTTTCTTAATTTTTAGTGAACTAGCTAAATTTTTGAAAGCATAGATTTAAGGTTATGCGTCATTACTAAGTACATATATACGAGATCATACAATCTTTTATAAAATTTGACAGCAACGTGATTTCAGATTTAAGCGTTCATTATCAAAAGTACTCAGTGGTTATGATAATTGGTTGCATCGAGTGATCGAAATGATCACACTTTAGTTCAACATGTGGAGCATAGCTATTATGAGCCCTAAGCACGTTCCCGTTGCCAGCGATATCTATAGTGTATGCGTCATAGACTTAAGGTAACCGAGATTTCCGTCCAAGACATATACAGCTGTACAAGTATAAACATGACAATGTGCGATTTCTTCATTTACCATTTCTTCAATATTTGATTTGAAGGAAATGATCTGAATGCGCATAAGCGTGTATTATGACTTAGTGGATCACTACCTAATAATAATATACTTTTTTCAATGCACTTCAGACATGCCCGCGGAGCCCCTATGCCATTGTCGTACAGGCTCCATGGCTGATTTCAGCACCGCCCATAAGAATATAATAAGCGTGCCGTGCCATATTACGGGCACATATTATTATATGTGGGACACGGTAATCAGCTAGTATGTAACTTACACTTTTGCGCATACGACGAAGTAATAATTAACACGACAAAAATATGCAACACAATAAAAGCCAATCGAGGATTAACAATAATATTACAACAATAATACTACAACGATAATATCACATAACAATATTATAACAACATGTGAAACTAATACGAAATTATAATGTACTACGACGGTTTTGCGCCATAAACTTGTCTGCGCAGAGTCGCTCACTTCGGAATCGCTGACGACGCATGTCACTTCTGGACATCATCATCATCATCATCATCTTCATCAATTATCGGGTCATCATCAATCGTCGGGTCGTCATAATTTATCGGGTCGCCATCAATCATTTCACTTGGATGCCGTGCCTCAGACGTAGGTGGTTGACCAGGTTGCCGGGCCGGACGTACGACTTGCCGCAGACCGCGCACGCGCACACACCGATGTTGACGTGCAACCTCATGTGCGCGACCAGGTCGCCGTCCCGGGCGAACGATGTACGGCACGCGTTGCACGTGAACTGCTTGCCGCAACCGTACGTCTTGCGGTGGTGCTCGGCCGTCGAGTCGTGCCTGTACGTCACGCGGCACACCGGGCACGCGGCGCGCACCGTACCGTCCGGCAACCCGTGCTCGGCGCGCACGTGCTGCACCAGGTTCCTTTGCCGGAGGAACGACCGGGGGCACAGCGCGCACGCTCTCGGCTTGTCCACGTGCTCGGCCCGCATGTGGTTGACCAGCGCCGTGTGGTCGGCGAACGCGTCCCGGCACGACCAGCACTTGTGCACCGGTGGTGATGGCTTGGTCGTCGTCCCGTGGGGCTCGGACCCGGGGCGGTCGGATGGTGCTCCGGCGTCCATGACACGAGATGTCGTAACACGACCCAGGGGGGGGGGAGGGCTGATGTCCAAAAGCTTGCTGCGGGCCCTGAGAGGTCGTCGTACTCGCTGGCACTGATCGCGGTCCTCTTTGCCGATGGTGTGTTCACAGCATAATGATGTTGCAGGGCACTCACGGAACCGAGGACGGCTTTTTCGATCTTTTGACGGCGGACATCTAGCTACGTATTACCATTTGAACCATTATTATTATTATTATTATTATTATTATTATTATTATTATTATTATTACTATTATTATTGGCGATTTCGGCTTTTGTGTTTGCGCACGCGAGTGTGGATGCTTTGAATACTTCTGACGGTCCGTCGATATAATTTTATTCGATTGTTTATTGTATCTCGCAATTTTCAACGAGTTTGTTATGGTGATATTCGTTACAACATTATATGATATGGTTCTGCCGGTATAATAATATAGTGTGTAGGCCAAAACGTATTTTGAGCCAATGACATAGAAATTATTATTGGAATTAATATACTGCGTAGGCCTCAATAGGTCGTCGTTGCCAGCGGTGTGTTCACGACACACGGATGTTGCAAGACACTTACGGAATCCAGGACGGCTTTTTCGTTCCTTTGACGGTGGGCATCTAAACTATTAGCGATCGTATTATTATTATTATTATTTATTAGCGATTTCGACTTTTGGGTATGTACGCACGAGTGTGGATGGTTGATATACTTCTGATGGTCTGTCGCGATATAATGTTTCGATTGTTTATTGTATCTCGCGATTTTCAACAAGTTTGTTTTGGTGATATTCGCTATAATATATGATATCGTCATACGGTTCTTTGGTATAATAATATAGAGTACGTATTTTGAGCAAAATAATTAGAAAATATTAGAATTAATAAATTTATATAAAAAACAAGCAATATGTTTTATCTACAAAAATAACTTTTTCAATACCAAAAACCAAGTATATAACTTACGAAAAAATATTTCGAAATACCGTTTTTTTTTTATACAAAAAAAGCATCCTTGTCTTATCTACAAATTGGATTAAGGTCTCTAAATTAAATGCTAAAGGAATTACTAGTTTGTTGTAATTATTCATATTTTAAATTGAAATTAAAAAATTGGTTCTACAATAACCTTTAAATATCTTTAGTATACTAAAATATGACTGTTTTATTTTTTCCCGGGTTATATATATTATTTTTACCATTTACAAATTTTTTATTATATTCAAATATTTTAAAAGAACCATGTCTAGTCTTTTCTTATTATCTTTATTTTTATTTTTATTTTTGCTCTTTATTATAATTATTAATAATCTACTGTGTATGGCATAAACTAATAAGTGCTCTGACTCTACGACACGAGGTTTTCCTCAGTGTAGAGTAATTTCTAGTAATATTTCACACGTATGTATAATATGTTTATTTTTCTTACACTAGAATAAAAAATTATTATTATTATTATTAATATAGGCACGCAAAAATGTACTTCTGCCTTAACATTTTTTTTTTCAAACCTCGATGTATACCGCTAATATACATATTTTGTTATTATTTAACTGAACAATCAATAATTTCAGACACAGAAATAATATATACTCACCATGATCTTACACTCGAATGAATAAATAAACATGATAGAGAAACTAAATGCAACAAAGTCCGTATCAGTAATAGACATCCGAGTAAAACAATAAAAAACCTCTATGGGAAATTAAAATAAAAAACCAAAATGTCCAGTTATTAAATGCTTGAATTTGAAATGGGAAAATATCAATGTCACCATAGATACAAGTATCAGTACAAATCTATGGATGTCACTGATTGACAAAGCAAAAATTCCATATATATTATGTTGTATAATATTATAATATTGTACCACAGATTTTAGTTCGAAATTTTCACAGGATCGCTACAGTGAATGTTTTCACTTATACTACCTATGGCTCAATTTTGTTTTATTTTTTGTAGATTTTTGTACAATAATTTGGAGTCGTAAAAATGTGTTTTTATCAGCCATTACTATAACACCTTCAATACGTGTTTAATAATATCAATTTCAATAAATACTGGATTAATATTATCAAGGTTCTTTAAAATAAAAGTCGGTCATTATGATTAAATACAAATATTATACGGTATTATAATATAAAAAAACACCCCTTTTAAAACCAGAAAAAGAAAGTTTAATTAAGGTGTATTATGTACATAAATGTACATAAAAGTAAACACATTATTATTTATACCTACCTACTAACATACTGTAATACATATTATTTATTACCGTACGATATTATTGCTATTATTCTTGTATATAAACACAATTATTGACGTCATTACTTTATAAATAGTATTATTATTTTATTGTACCTTAAATACGAGTTTTTAAATTAAAAAAATTGTTTTAATTTACGTCTAAATTTTCATTCAATGAAATTTTTTTTAAAAAAAATACTCCCTATGTGTTTAACAGATGAGGTTTGGTGGGTATGGTTTTTTTGGAATAGATACGGTTTATATGTACACGATGGTGCTTTACATTATGCTGTGCACGCCGCCGTACAACTATTGATCGTTTCGAGCGAAACGCCAAAAATAATTCACTCGGTTACGCCGTACGACCGCAGCAGGACTTCATGGAATGCGTATCATGATTGTAATAATTATCATTACCATCGTTGGTTCTTTTTCGTTGGGTTTTCATAAGTTTTCCTTGTTTTTTTGAATGTCAACCGTCGTGCTCGTCGATATGTTGCAATTCACAATAAGACATTAATATGTGATATTTTATGTGAAACATCTGTTCAAATTCGGGTTTTTTTATAACTCGTATAGGTAACTAAAGTCTTTAATGATTAATTTTTAAGTAGAATACGTTCAAACTATTGTTATTAGTAGATTCATAAATAAAGTCAAATATTGATTCAAAAATTCTTTGATCTCTGAACTACATTCCGACACTACTCCTGACGATGCCAAAGAAAAGACTTAAGACCGTGGTATCGCGACCTGCTAAGGTGACTAGCAAATTTTCTCATATCCGAATATCTCTAGTAGAGGTTATCTGTGCTATCATTTATTTATTTTATTTTATTTTTAGTGATCATAAATTACATTCTTACTATTTTGTTGTATAACAGATTGAATAAAAATACCGATTGATTAAAAAAAAAAAAAAAAAAATAATACATATTGATGTATTACTGTAAATATTAAATCGTCCGTAAAAATAAAAATATGTATAATGTATATATTATGTTCATGATTTAATAAACATTGTGTCTTCACTCTAATGATATCGCAACCAGTAAACTCCCGCGAAACACCATGTATACACATAGTACTTGTATTATTGTATTCCATTTTTTGATTTAACCATCACCATCTGTGAAAATAATTGCACAATATTATACTCACGGTTTTCGTGTTCGGGAAAACAAACCGCTATATCGCATTCTTTTCAAATTTTCACCCAGTTCGCAAGCTCTAATAAAAGTCACGCTCGTCAGCAAACGATTATTATTATTATTATTAAAGTACATTGACTGTATTTCCACGTTATTACTCTGGTACACGAATAATATATTACAATTTACCGGTATCCCGTGTTTGACATCCCGAGTCCGCCCGAGTGAAAACAGCGGACTTAATGTTACCTTGATACCATTTCCCCTCCCCTAGTCGCAATAATAATATGATTCAGGCTTTTGCGTTCGCAGTTTTCTTTTCAACATGTTTAAGAGTTTTCAATAACGGGGTATCTAGAGCATAAAGTATTACGTGATACCTGTATGGCAGTTGATATGACATTTACTTCCTCTTGAGTTTAACCGTTGTCGGTATAACATATAGCCATATAGATAGGTATTATGTGCATTTTATATACTGCCTAAATTTTTATTCTCACGCGACATTTTTCACGGTTAAATACAAACTATTATTATTATTATCATTTATGACTATATACAGATGGCTGCGCTTCATTATTATTTTGATTGCCATCATCATCGTCAATACATCGTCGTCATCGTAACGCCGTGCCATAGCAAAAATGATCTACAAATATTTCAACAAACTTAATGTCTTTGGCACAGGATGATAACTGATAAGATTTAAACGTTATCAGTCTTAAAAAAGTGTTAGTAACAACAAATACTTATTTAGTAATGTTATTATTGTTATAATAATGTAAATAATATACATATATTAATATAATAATATTATATATGATTTCTATTTTCTTGGTGAATAATCTTAAAGTTTTCTCACATTTTTTTTTTTTTTTAAATGAAAGCATATCACTTTAAAAACAGAATAATATCAAATACATAATATCGATACATAATAATCAATATAATATGTCAAGCCAGTATGATGTTTTTGGTTATTTTTTCACCATTAAACTGATACCTATTGTACAAAACTTAATTTCCTTTATTGTTATCAGATGTTTCACGAATAAAATAGATTTTCACTTGGTCACTTTTGTCAATAAAGTTTCACGAGTAATTTAATTAATCTACACTTAAACTTATTTCATACCACGATAAATTTGTCCTTGTCCATTAATTATATACTAAAGCAATAGTCATTGATTGACTTTATAAGTTCTCACCGAGTTATTTCTCTTGGATTTACGTTAAACTACAGTATATTTATAATAATATTATTCTGATGGTATTAAATCGGTGTATGCATAATGTCTTCCACACGTTGATTCCGTATAAAATTATATTATTATATCCTAAAAATATTATTCTGTACGCCATTCTATCTGTTTATGCTGGTATGGTCTTAACATGGCATGTTCGTGATTGCTAGAGCTCTTAGGGAGACAAATAAACATTTAAGATCTCTATTATGAATATTTTTGTGGGTAAATCCTTATTGAATATTATTGAAAATCTACTGCAATGTTATTAGTGTTATAACTATTGTTACGTGATTGCGTAATTATAGGTATTGTTAAAAAAGAAGAAGAAATTATCAACCCTTACCGAGGATATAGAAAAAAATTTTTTGTCTATCTACCAATATAAGAAAATATTGCCCCTAATGCCTTATCGTCTTGTTGATGAATGATTATTTTTATAATTACTAATCAAACAAATATCCTTTCCACTATAGTACATCGTGCAGATTGATTTGAATAATTGATTACATCGTCATTTATTATAACCATGGTTATAAAGCGTTATTAATGTGTTATTAAGCGTTTATTGTTTCATCAAAAAGTACAAAAGTACCAGCCTTACGTATTTTAATGTGTGTAATTCTCGTTTATTGTAATCAATCCCTGCACTATAATTTTATCTGTTCGATGAGCATAAAATCCCGTCATGTGATATATTTATTATAATAGAAAAATTAATGTGCGGGATATATCATTTAATCCGATAAAAACAGGTTTTCGACAATAAAACAATATTTAATAACGAACTATTTTTTTCATTGTTGAAAACTTGTTTTATCTAGTTGAAAATAAACTGCACGATGTCTTGTGCTCGCTGTTCATTGTATGTGCTGCCAACTTTAACCATAGAATGGCTTATCTGCTTGTTGTAAGGTCAGTGACAATCGATAGAATACCGTCAATGTCGGTTATTTGTACGCCAAATCGCCAAATCATATTATTTTTTCGATTTTATTTAGTCGGCTGTTTTACGACAGCGAGTTCATTATTTATTCATAACTATATAGTTATTCACTGTCAACTTTATGTGATATTTTTCGATTGCTTTGCCGTTGAAAGGTGAATACTTTTTTCAATTGCGTCAAAGGGTTTAGCATTTTCAATTACTATTACAGGTAATTGAACACGGTCTGCGTCTGGCGTACCCACGTACTATTTGCGTGCAGACGATAACGGAAACCGCAACTCGTGTAGTTATTATATATTTTTAAATTTTCCTATCGACGTCGACCTTTATTGTGTAAACGTGAAGTATTATAATATATTATCTTTTTTGTCGTCATTAATTTTCCATTTCTATGCGATTCGTTGTACACAGATTATTAAAATTGTTTTCCCTCCCCCTTTATCTTTCACTCATAAGTTAGTAGGTATATGCAGTAGTACCTATCAATCGATTTGCAAAGTGATCATTCGGAATTGAAAATAGCAATATGATCTCTCATGAGTTATTATCAGTCAACAACGCAATTATAATATTATCTAATCCACACTCTTTAATTGTGTATTTCCAATATTCGTTTTTTTTTTCATTTCCACGGCCGGCACTAAGCATATTTCTATTTGACATGTAGTAGATATGATATATTTTAGGCATCCACACGCCATGCATTATTAATTATTCGCGTTTCGTCGAAAGGGCAAAAGTAATGACTTTATTTAATATAGACCAATTAGTTTTTGTAGTTTCATTTTGAAAAGCCTACTGTTTTGAATTTTTATCGGGTAATTTATTCGTGTTTTCGACGCACTCGACATCCAATTAAATATAACTCGTATTTGCAGATTTCTCCTCTGTTTTTATATACATGAGTATAAAAGCCGTTTTTAGTCGGAAAACCCGAAATTTATTTATTAAATTATAATTAATTTATACTGCAATATGGTTGTAATAATAATAATAGTGAGTTATTATCGAGTATAGAACTTTATTAAAATGAATTGTACAAAATATTGTTTTTGTTTTTATAGAATGTTTCTTTCTTTATTTAAACAACGTTAATGTAATTGAAATAAAATAAATAAGAATACAACACTTACGAGTCAGCACTCACACAATTAACAAAATTACCTTTAATTTAATCGTTTTAATGCGACGAGGACAAAACCAGTTAAAGAAATTATAACACAATATGAGTAACTTTTGTATAATTATTATATGACAAAGAATCGGATTTATATTCACAAAAAAAAAAAACCTCAAAAAATGCTATTAAAATACTTTAAAATGCATTTAATTTGTTTTAAATGTGCACTTAAAATTTAATATACCTGATAAAAAATTAAATTGATTTTATGGGGTATTATTATTTATTATGGAAAAAAAATTATAAGAAAATTCAATTATTTATAACTCTCATTATTATTTAGTCATTTTCAACAATAATATTCCTAGTTTTTCCAATAATATAATGATTTTAAGTATGATAATAATGAAAGTTCATTATTGTCGATTTATTTTATTGTACCGTATCATTGGAATAAAAATACGTGCTATTAATAAAAAAAAAATTGCAATATAAATTTAGAAATATCCATTAAATAATATGTAAAATAATAAAATAGAAAAATTATAAATAAGCAAAAAAATATATAGTAAAAAGTAAAATTGGTGTTAATAAGAATGAATTCAATGATATTAAAAGATCTTTATATTCTGATGAATGTTTATGTTACAGTTATGGTATGAATATCGATGAAAACTAGGATTTACCGGTAAATCCTAAGTTTTGCCGATTGCTATTGATAATTGTCTAAATTTCGGACTCTTACCAATTGATTTCGATAAGACCTAGGATACACAAAATAGTTTGATAAAAGCTCGAATAATTTTAGTAGTTTGGACTTTTATAAACGAGATCTTAATCAGTGTTATCAAATGTCTGTAATTGTGTAAAATTTTCTCCTTTACAAAAATCGAAATTATAATTATTTTGACAAATTTTATTATTATTACTGATTATGCTAATTTAGACTTATGTAGTTTTGATTATAATTTACAATAAATTATTATTATTATTATTATTAAAAATATTTACTAACTTCTATAATTAGGTACTGCAAAATTATGGTAAAACAAGTATATTTTTATATTATAACAATATTATTTGTTTGTGCAAGCTTGGCTATTGTGAGATCTCGAGTTACACTGTTGGATCAATACATACATCAATTTGTAATACATTTCTTTAAACATTCAATCCTTATTAAGTGTTTTTATTATAATTTCAATTTTTGTAAAGGAAAAAATTTCACATAATTTTGGACTTTTACGTAATTTTTCCGTAAAATATACATTTACATACTTTGATTGCTTTTATATTGATAAATCGACAATATATAACATACAGTTGCAATACAAAAATTAATGTAGTGTACATATAATATGTGATAAAGGACGTATTTTAAAAACGTGTTTTATTTAAATACGTTATAAATTATTATAATATATAGTTACATAGAAATTGTCTTCTTAGCTATTGTCGTTTTAACCTTTAAGGAGGGTTCCCGATAAGTGTGAGTTCACATTTATATATTATAAGTCTGTTTTACTTAATGATTATAAGTAAAACTAATCAAATAAAAGTGATATTGTACCACCACTATATTATTACATAGTTCGTTTTATGGTAGTAATATGCCATGGGTTTGCATCGAAGTCATGACACTTTGACACTATAAGTTCATGTACGTCCTGAAAACGTGCGTTTCGGGTGCGCATTCATAAATGATAATGTCGTCTATTCTAGTATTTTACCGTAATGAAATCAATCTTAATAAGTGCTTTTTCATCGTCATATGCTCGTAGACATTTCATGATTTCCATTAATCGTGAAGTATTGCTGCAGTAACTAATATTTACTGTCGTAACTCGATTTCCTGGTAAATAAAATTAAAAATAATTAATAATTTTCCCTAAATATGATTGTGTGATTTTATCTCCGTGAAATCTTTACGTGCAGTACGTTATCCAATTGGAAAACTGCAATAATGACGTAATGAGGTCACTGAACTGATGATAAGAGCCGCGGATTGTCATGTTCCCTGACTGTAGTATCATTCAATCGTAGAATTTGCAGAGTGCTCTACGTCCTTATCGGGTTGTCGTAATCCTAATTGTTCTACAATAATAATATTATTGTAAAGAGTCATATTTCAATATAGCATTTGGCCATACTTCTTACATAGCTATAGCTTCATTACGAACTGCACAATTATGAGCCGGTATGAAAGAAACGCGTACTTCGTTACGCCATGAAGAAGTGTTTACTTTTAATTATAATTATTACTATTTAGATTCTGAGCTTGTGAAACGGGGAATTTATTTATAATTTTTTTGATTAAGTAATTGCAATTTTTATTTTTTTTTTTTGAAGTGTACATTCAAAGTTAAATTATTATTATTTTGTTTTTAATTATTTTGTACAACATATAAAATATCCACGCAATGCGTTTGAAGCTCACGTACGGACGTTTTTCTTTTTTACTTTTTACTGCAGTATTATCCGAGGAACTTATTTTGAATTTATAATATTTAATGAAAATGTTAAAGGATTTTATTAAATATTGAATTCTAATGGCGCATTTATCGTTTTTAATTTTTAATAATATTTTTTTTTTTTTGCTTTATACCAAAAACAATCTTTTTGGTAGCTATTATATGTGCTGAATAAATTAGTATTAACTTCGAGTTAATCTGAATAGTTATATAAATAATTTACTCAGGAGTAAATTATAATAACATGATTTTTGCAGCGTATTGTTTATTTTAATATAAAATATCGACAGAATAAAAAGACAAAATGTCAACTGTTATGAGAGTTACTAAGATTTTATTGGAAATAAGGAATTAGAAAAAAGATGTTATACACATCGGCCAATAGCTAGTTAATATTTCATAGACCAAGAATAGATATAAAAACTGTCCAAGTTAAAACAACGCTTAATTATTTCTTGATTAAATTCAACCGATATCTAGTAAATATAAAATCATATATCATATACTGTTTTTTTGTTAAATAACATTTATTATAATCATCAATGACAAATCACTGTAGTTGTGAATGCAATTTTTCTATAATTATAAGGTTATGAGTGTATTATTATTATTTATTTTTAAGATTTTGAACGGAGTGATGGAATTGGTCTTAAAATGATGTGTGTTTTTTTTTATTTTTTTTGTATCTGTCATCACGTTTTAGAGCAGTAAAAATGCTTAGATTTTCTTAAAGAGCAACTTTTTTGAAAGGAAAGTGAATGTAGATGGTACTTGGGCGAGTCAAAAATCCAACTATTTTAATACTTTTAGAAAAATCGAAAAAAACGATAAAAAAATTACGAAAAAAAAAGGAAATTTTATGCAAAATCATGCTTTTACAAACTACATTTTTTAAAAATACTTTAACTCAAAAACGAAAAACCGCAACAACTTGAAATTTTCACCAAATCTTTATATTAGTATTCTCTATACTTGGTTAAATTTTCAAAGTATTTTAACATATTTTGACTTATTTATAGATAATTTAAATTTTCGATTTTTGTAAAAAAAATTTTTTAAACACGTATAAAATTTTATTGGCTACGGAAAACTCTTAAAAATTTAATACAAGGTTAATAATGAGTTAAACTTATCGTAACTAAAAAATATCGGAAATTTTTTCACTCAAATTATTTTATAAGCCCATAAAGCTCAAATTTGTATAAAATGTGTCAAAATCACGATAATTTGCAAGTTATTTTGTAGATGAAAATTCATAAAATTTATTATCTTCATACTTAAGGTTCAAAACTTAAACACTAGGTTATCCATAAGCCACTCTTCAAAAATCTTTAAAAAAATTTATACTGGACCAAGAGGAAAAAAATTTATGACCGTTTGAAATTTTAATTTTTATGAAATTGCATAAAATAGCGATTTGTCCTCAAATGATTTTAAATATTTGTTATAATTCAAAGAGTATAAGTCGCAGAAACTTGAAATTTTTACCAGCTGTTAAGATTGGTATTTACTTTATTACATATATTTTTCAAAATATTATAATGATTTATAAGCTACTTATAGGCAATTGAAATATTCGAATTTTTTACATTATTTTTTTATAATCGGTGATAAAAAAATTTGGCTTGTAAAAAATACTTGAAAATTTTTTAGAAGATTTCACACAGGGAGTTTTTATTGTCATTCAAAAATAATTAAAATCCATTGTCACAATTTTTTTTATAAGCATTTGAACAGCGAATATTGACACAAATTTATATATAAAATGTAATATAATATATAAAATTCTAGATTAACAAATCATATTGGTTTTTGAAATTTGCTCTTACTAAAAAATGAAAAACCGTAACAACATGAAATTTTCACCAAATCTTTAAATTGGCATTATCTATACATATTTAAGTTTTCAAAGTACTTTGACTTATTTTGACTTATTTATAGACAATTTATATTTTCGATTTTTGTAAGTTTTTTTTTTTTGAAATATCTATAAAATTTATTTGGCTATCCAAAAACTCTTGAAAATTTAATACAAGATTGAATATAAACTATGTTAATTGTAACTAAAAAATATTGGAGATCATTTCACTCGATTTTTTTTTATAAGCCCATAAAATTAAAATTTGTATTAAATATGTTAAAATCACAATAATTTGCATGTTATTTTGTAGTTAAAAATTCATAAACTTTTTTCTGTTTATAATTAAGGTTCAAAATTTTAATACTATGTTATGCTTAAGCTACTCTTCATAAATCTATAAAAAAAAGTTCTACCGGATTAAAAGAAAAAAATGTATGACTGTATGAAATTTAAATTTTTATGAAATTGCATACTATTGCATTATATTTCAATTTAAATATAAAATACTACATTAAAATATACCCATTTTAGACAAATATATTAACTCTATTCAGAATCATTATTCGTATAAAATGATATCTATCATTGCATTCAAATTTAACAAATCCATTGTAATAACGACCTATCTTATAAACGAGTTGCACTCCACCCCAAACTGTATAGCAATGCGAGGCCCATCCGTTATTTTTTTTTTTTTTTTGAAGTACTGTTATAGCCTAGAGGCATAAGGTGGTTGTGCGTAATCGTACGGTTACCGGTTCGAATCCGGGCGGCATAACTGTCCGGTGAGAAGATGCTACAACCCCCTTCCAAACTAAATACGTAATTGAATCTTCATAAAGAACAAAATAAAATCGTTGAGATATAATGGCCATGATGCCCAAATCTCCTTAACAAAAAAAAAAAAAGTATATTATTTTAAAAATTATATTGTTACATAAATTTTTTCCTACAAAATATCATAATGTTATAATAATATGTTATAATTTTTATCACATTATGTTATAATCAACGTCTTACTTTAATTCAGCAATAAAAAATGCCGGTATAATGTTGGTGAAATAATTTTATTTTGGGTCGTATTTATTTGTGAATTTTAAAATAATTATTATTGCATTGTACTTGCTTACCAGTCGTTCAATAATTATAGAATTAATTTTGATTCCACTTGAAAGATTTTTGACGGTACTCTAATTTGAATTGATTTTATTACGATGCTAATATCAGTGTATAACCAACCTGTATATTTTCATCGTAAAAAATTGATATTATTAATGTAAGACGGCGCTGTGTGTAGGCAATTGTGCTACATTTACGTTAACGGCACATTAATGATATCTATAATTTCCAATACCACTATATTCCTACCGATTTAAAAGTAGAGTAAAAACATCCTCTGTTCTGCAATATTTGGCGTTACATTTTTTTTTTCTTTCAATAAATCAAAAGGCTTTTGCAGATGTGGACTCACCGATGTATTATGTCTCGCCATTGATATGAGCTGATATAATAGTATTTCTACAAAAGAAAAAAATTTCAAAATATTATCATAAAAATCATTCATACCAGTTTTTGGTTATGTGCCACTTATCTAAAAAATGTGTGCAGGTATTAAAACAACAAACCTCTTTGGTGAAGCTCCTAGTACACAGCTAAATTCTAATAACAAAGTTTGTAAGATTGATTTTATATCTTTAATTACTGTTAATTGTTCCGTGTATAGTTATTATCACACCAGATAGTGAACATATTATAGTTATTCATTTTTTAAATATTACAGTTCATTTGTAAAATACTTGGAGTAAGTCACCTACAAATACGATGTGGGAGTTTTCAAACATAATTGTACACATCAAACAAATACCACATCTATGTATGATACTAGTCACAAAATATTTTATATCAACTATCAACGGCCTTGAAAGTTTTCTTATATAACCTGTACATTTCGCCTGATATAGATAAGTACCACGGTATTATGGTTCTTTTAAACATAATTAAAAATGTAATGCATGTGGTGATACAAAAGTTATTTTTATGAACATGAATTCAAGTAGACATGGTTGTCGTTACTCGTTAGATAGAACATAATATAAAAATAGATAAAAAGAACATTACATTATTCACGAGTGCTTTACGCCAGTGAATGCGGTTGGCATCCGCGTTAATGCGCATTCGCTGGGACTTGGAATTATTATCCGTGACTCGGATCAAGCGCAATCATATTTATCAGTTATTACATTATTTTATTATTAAACTATTTAATTTACCCTGTTATCTATCTGACGTGGTTTTTCATAATAAATCGGGGGATTTTTTCGATTTAAGTTCCGCTGTGAGCTCGTGCAGTGAGCGAACTAGGAGGCCAAAGACTTATTCCGGTAGTTACTTACTCTGCCTGTTACCTATTCGACTTGGTTTTTCATAACAAATCGCGGGTTTTAAAACACTGAAACAAATTTGAATTAAAATTTGAATAATAAAATAATGTGATAAATATGTTGAGATTATGTGATATGAGATAATGATAATGATTGCGCGCGATCCGAGTCACGGATAATTACAAGTCCCATAAGTGCATGTGCATTAACGCGGATACCAACTGCATTCACTGGTGTGAAACACTCGTCATTTTTCGCTTATTGAAATTATAAACGTTGATTAATCGTAAAGTTTAACATTTGATTTTCGCCACTTATACTAGCTGCTATTGCGTACATATTATTACATGTGAAATTTGAATTAAATACGTTATTCCTTGTTCACTGTTAAATAATTACAATACTTTGGGATGAAGAACAGGATTGCAATCTACTTAGTCCTTGCCTAAGACCAGTTATGGCCGGTAAGAGCAATACTGAAACCTACAAGATCCAACCCAGCTTGGCTATACTTGATAATAATATAAACTTTGTAATAGGGATTTATAGAGCTGATGTATGAGTATGATGGTTATAACTTCGTTGGCGGTTGATCCACATAAGTATGGTGATTGTAATCTCTCTCTCTTCACCCACATATACTCTTATGCCTTCAATAAAACTGCCATTCACTTTTAACTAGACTGTGAATTTATAATGTATTTTGATATTTAATTTAGATAGTCGTATGATACGTTAAGTGAGCACAACATTTGTTTCACGGCATAACGATTTAAACGATAATTTGTTTTATGAATATTTCGACATTTAGCGATTTTTTTTTTTATTTTAAGGCTTTTTGATGATTTTAGTGGCATATTTCATGTTTTACCGCATATTTAAGTATTTTTTCGTTTTTTAGAAATAATTACTATTTTATTATAAAAAAAATTACTATAATATCCTTATAATGTGAATAATATAGAAATATATTAATAGATGTACTCGTGGTTATGAACGGATCTCCAAAGTATAACCTTACATTGCTAATTGGCGAAACAATAAAGGTACCTACCAATAATTCATGTCAATAATGGCATACCTATTGTAAATAGTATATTCCATAATTTTAAATTAATTTTTTTTTTGTTAATTTTTCAGAATAGATTTTTTATATTTTACTTATGTATATAGTACATGGTTTATTAGATTCTGAACGGAGTAATTGAATCTATTGATTTTATAATGATGTGTTTTTTTTTTTTTGTGTCCAACGACAACTTTTTTTGCAGTAAAAATGCTTCGATTTGCTTATACAGCAACTTTTATAAAAGGAAAGTGAATGTAGATGGTACATGGGAAAGTCAAAAATACAACTTTTTTAATACTTTTTGCAAAAATCGAAAAAAATGTTCAAAAATATCGGTGATCGTTTCACTCAATTTTTTTTATAAGCCCATAAAGTTCAAATTTGTATAAAATATGTTAAAATCGCGATAATTTGCAAGTTATTTTGTAGTTAAAAATTCATAAAATTTTTTCTGTTTATACTTAAGATTCAAAATTTTAACACTAGGTTATCCATAAGCTTACCTTCAAAAATATATAAAAAAAATTCTACCAGACTTAAGAGGAAAAATTGTATGACTGTTTTAAATTTATATTTTTACGAAATTGCATTATAATTCAATTTAAATATAAAATACTATATTATAATATACACATTTTAGACAAACATATTAACACCGTTCAGAATCGTTATTCGTATACAATGATATCTATCATTGCTTTCAAATTTAACAAATCCATTGTAATAATGACCTATCCTATAAACGAGGTACACTCCACCCCCAACTGTACAGCAAAGCGATGCCCACCCGTTCTTTTTTTATACTTTACTGGATGTCATTTCTAGGCATTGGTACTTATGATTTTTTAGTTCATATTTGGTTGGTTTTTAATGCGTATAAACTTACGCTCTACTTATGGTGTTCCATCGATTCAGTGTATTAATAAAAATATAACAAAGTTTTCCGAAGTCGTGACATCGTGTAAATAATATAAGTATTATAGAGTACCAACACCACTTTTCTAGTGCAAAATTAAACGAGGTCGTCATTATTATAATATCATACTGATACGTCGAATGTTACTTTTATATATGCGTTTATCATTTGTATATTGTATTTTCTATTGTAATATACAACATTTCATGTACCTATACATATATATGTGACATGTAATACGCGCGCGTTTATATTATCATATTTCATGTGGTACATTATTATGCTTAGATATTTTGTGGAATGCATTTGATGACATTAAAGGCTGGTAAGTACGGCGGCGGCAGCGGCGGCGGCCGAGTTGATTAAATTCACTTCCGACCGATGACAACAGCCGCGTTTCCGGTCGAATGAATTTCCGTTTTTCGTGGTCTAGTTTATGTATATGCATATTATATTCTCAAGTGCCCGTACACGCCTACGGCTATCCTTCAGGATTATATATCCGTCCTACGTCACTAACACCGCGTCGAGATATATCACATGATCGAACGCGTTTGCGTTTCATGCCCGTTCATACCCGCGTGCTTTTTACCGTACGTCCGGTTCCGCGTCCACTCCCAGGATACGAAAGTACACGCAAAGTGACACGTGCCTACAGCAGCATATTCTGAGTTCTCAGCAAATATTACAAGGACATTTTTAAACAATAATATTGATCATTATTTATGGTTTTGACTCAAGATGGCCGCTAATCATATGTATAATAAAAGTTTAAAGAATGAACCGTAAATACCACTACGGGATATCCTTTATAATTTTTGGTTTATTTACTTTACATATTTAGTTATAAGTCTATTTGCCTAATATTGTAATACGGAACAAAATCATTTATGCTATATATTATTCTATTATTCTAATATAGGTGACAATTCAATTTATTCACATAATATATGCAGTCAGTTGTTAGATTGAAAAATAATCGCATTTGCTTGGAAAATGGGAAAATGTAAATTGGGTATTAAAAAAATTCAAAAAAGAGCTCAGGTAAAATCTTATAAAATTATTATTCCTCGTATCCCTCGTTTTAGTAGCAAAAGTTATAATTAGATTTAAAGACATCCGTTAGAAATATTTCGTGTGTGTATTTTTGTAATTCCTCCGTGTAGTGTGCATCAAACATTTTCAGAATGTAATTCTAGCGTCTAGTGATGTAAATTAAAATATCTCTTGCTACCATGCTATCTCGGCGATAATAAAAGCGGTATTCCCGTTAAATTGTATGATAATTAAAAATATAATTTAAAAACATAATATTATTATAGGATGAGGAAAATATTCTATAAAATATAATAAAATAATAAAATATAATAAATATAGTTTTTACCTAATCTAAATTAAATTCTATGTATTTTTAAATATTATAATACGGGTTTTAATGTATTATTAAAAAAATTTAACTTGTAATTAGTATTTAATAATTAATGGAGGAGAATGACACAAGAGAACGGCCAATCCCTTCTCCAGTCATATGGTATTTAATATTTATGTAGTAAGTACTCTCTAAAGCTGTATCAAACTTGTAAAACTATTGTCTGGATTTAAGTAATTTAAGTATTTATATCTAAATTTAAAACAAATATGAAATATCATTAACATATACTATGAAACTTTTATTATTAAATTTTAAGAGATTCCTAACTTTCTGACCTCATGAGAATTTATAATAATATAGGTACCTTTAATCTGATATATTACGTAATATTGATTTATGTGACCATGTTAAAGTGAAAAAAATGAAAAACTGAAATTTTGAATAGCCAAAAATGTAAAACTAGTAACGTTTGAGTTTTCAGCAATGAAAAATTAGAAACATTTATAAAGTTTAAATCCTCAATAACGAGCTCCAAGCTGAATTTGTGTTTGGACCATTTTGGAACCAAAATCATTAGGGGTTATTTATAACAATGTATATTGTTAAAATGTTATTGATTTTTTCATGGATATATTTTGATTCTCACACGTGCAGGAAATCAGGCTCACTTTCTACCCCGAAGAGATTGAAGTCGAAAATCAAAATAATAAACTTTACCGTCCGTATCGATGATTAGTTAGCATAATTAGTAAACCGTAAAATTAGTATGGTGTGCCATATAACACTGCAATACAAAGACAAAATATAAATTTTTTAAACTATATATTGTATTGTTTTATTATATTATAATATATTATGAATAAAAAAAAAAATGAATATTTTTACTTGCACAAATCGATACATTTTTAAGTTGATATGCTCACATAAAAACTATAAATAACCGTTATAATATTTTACTTTTATCAAATAAAACGCTGAAATGTCTATCAGGTATTCGTCATATAGTATATGTAAATATATAGAATATTATTATTATAAAATATGTAGATACATTTCTAGTTACTATATTGATAATGCCATCGACGTCTTGGTTCAATACTGCGATGATTCGAAAAACTATAATATTGATTCGTGCATTTATAACAAATGTAATTGAACGACATTAAGATAAAACAAAAACAGTGTAATATGAGTTTAGATGATATACGCTTGGTCGACAGCAGTTCTTATTGTTTTTATCAATAATTTCTGTCTTCTAATTGTACAATAGGTGGTTGATTTTAATAATGTCTGTAGATTTTTCTTTAAACAACTGTGTTGTACCCTGTAGACTACATGTCGCTTATACGACACCCGGTAGTATCAATGCATATTTTTTCTTGTAACAAAGTGGCCTACGTGACAAGCGAGCCATCGGCATTTGCTTGATCAGCAAATCCCACGACTCGGCGGAAACGCTGGGTTGTTTGTCACAATGCTCAGGTAGTCAAGTTATGACCACTACAGAGCATCAACGCGTGTCAGAGCACCTTTTAATATTTTATTAATTTAATATTTCATTATTTTACTATCACATTATTTCTTTATTCTATTTTAAATAGTCAATAATTCATTTTAATTATAATAAAGTGCTATTTCTTTAAAACAACTCTCTCCTTTTATTTAACACATTCACCACAAAAGGCACCATCACATCAACTGTTATAAAAAAAAATTAAAATAATTAATTTCGAAGTTATCTAATCTCGTTAAAGGCCGAGATGATGTCGAGATTTTATTTTGCACACGTGTAAAATTGGAACTAAATCACATAGAATATATGCAGTTATAACATACCACTAGTGGACATTTTTCATTTTCCATCAAGTTGAAACCATGTGAAAAGTTAAGGTCCACCTTTACCACCCGTTGCCGCTTACCATACGGTCGAAGAGTATTATATTATAATATAGTGATATACTATATGAAATTACATATCGTACGAGGAATAATCGATACGCCGGAGGATCGGGGTAAGGAGACAAAAAACTCCCTCGAAAGAAATAATATTAAAATATTCGAGACGAACTCTGCAAGACACCGTATTATTATTATTCTGCGCGCACCGGCATGTAGTTCAGCGGGCAAACATTTTCGTTGGCGGTGACGGCATTTCGCAGACGAATGCGGGTTTTTCTTCTTCCGTTTTTTTTTTTTTTTACGGTTTTTATACTTGCTTGGGGGTGAATAAAAATTTGATAAGCCACGGGGAGTCGGTTCACCCCAAGACGGCCCGCACGGATACAATATCAACGGCAGGGGGCTAAATCTGTAAACTTTCGGACGAATGTTATACATATCTAAATATAATATACAAACAAGAGTATATATGTATATATATATATATATATATATATGCGTCAAAGGCGACGATTTACATTTTACATGTATATTAGATGTGTACATGTATATAAAATATAAAAAACTTATATATACTTACGTACAAAAAACCTCACTCTACTGTGCGCGTATACAAATATATATATATATATATATATATATATATATATTATGTACACGATTTTATGCCTTTACGTGCACAGCTGTATACCTACTATACTTATCTATATGAATATAATAATATAATATCGACTATGCATATTGTACTTACATACGTCTGCAAAGTTACGACGCGTTTTTTCAACGTAATTCGTAACAATCGATAAAAATAAGAATAAATAAGTCTTTCGTATAAAGTCAGATGAAAATTTTGCGACGATAATATGTAACGTATAACACAGTGCATCCGTGATAATCTGTATTATACCTACAGGTACAATATTATTGGAATTAACTACAAAATATCGAAGTGCCCTCTTGATTCTTGAAAATAAACAAATATATCACTAATTGTTTTTCTAAATTATAAATTTAATAACTAATGCGTAAAAACTAGAAAAATTATGATAATTATTTATGAATAATGAATCTAACCCAATACTTCTTGCCATACGGATATTTTTTACCCAAGAACAAGAATCAGGCATACCAATCTCAAGCGCATGTATACATAACAAAACTACTCAAAATAAGATACATAATAATATAGTCTTTCTCAGTACACTACTTATCATTGCAAGAAGCATTTTTAATCATCCTCCATAAATTAATGAAAAACTTGAGGAATTAAACTACATCTGACCAACGGTTTCTTCAAAACCATTAATATTAATACCGAAAATTTAAAAATAATTAACAAATATAAGTAATCTAAAATTAATGTACCGAATCAATGTTCATAAATAATTTAAATACAGACTAATGACTACATCTGCAGTAACTATTAAAGCTTTTATTCTAAATAAAAATATAATAAGTAATAAAAATATTATGATTATCGAAGTAAAAATGTTTAAATAATATGTGTATATACTTACCTTTAAAAATTATTTTTGTATTGATATTACATAAGCCTTTGAACACTCAATTTTTAATTTTTTTTTTTGAGTTTTCTGTATAATGCAAATTCTTTTACAACGGACAAGTTAGTTCTAGCAATTCTGTTACAGAGAAGTTTTACTGCACCATAAAGCGTATCATGTTTTTATCGTATCAGATCTGTTATAACGGTGCGTTAATCCCAGATTGTTCGAAAATCGATTCCGTGACATGTGAATCGAATCTAATTTTAAAATTCCCAACGGAATAAAAGAAAAAGATATCATACTTTGTATAGTAATGTGACTCTAGTTCATATACCAATTAATTATTTAGATAGAAAAATCTGATTTGTCAGCAGTCCCACAGAGAGTATTTCCCACCCTAGGGGATTTTAAGAAAAATAATAGACATAAACTATAGTAGCAGTTTCATATGCTTTGAGTTTTACTTTAATACAAGAGTTTTGCATTATCTAGTCGGTTTCAAAATGTTTTTTTTTTATTTTTTTGTTAATGAAAATATTTTCTAATACAATTACAAAAACGATGTGTACGCATATTTCAGCATATTGTACTTGAACGTACATTATTTTCTTCGAGCATAAATCATAACATGATTCTATCTCAATGTATAATACTATTCTCGAACAATGCTGTGTGAAAACACGATTTGTAAAACTTCAAAAAAAATGTGTACATTTTGTATAACAATATAATGATAGAGATTGTTATTTTATTAATGAAAAATGTAAATTCAGTATTCCTGAAATTTGAAGAATGTCAATAATTTGTACTAACTCTAATTTATCGTCAACGATATTCATTTATAAATAAATAATAATTATACAGTCTGTAATAACAATGAATAACATTTACAACAATGGGTACATATTTAATTGTTATTTTATAAGCTTAAAATGTATCAAACACCACTAAATAATTTAATTCATACCATATAGAGCCGCCAAGACAATTTCAACTAATATTAATATTAATTTATTTTGAATTTAATTGGTACAAATATTAATTCATCGTTTTGTAAATTATGAATGATTTAAATAATCTTTACATTTTTTTTTAAAAATTCTAAAAAGTTGTAAGGTTTGACTATTTCATTTCTTTTACTTTGATTTCTCAAAAAATGTAATGTAATAGGTATTTAATATAATAATAAGTCTTCCATTAATTATTAATATATCCATATCTTTCAGTCTGATAAAATGATGAAAATATTTTTGTAAATTAAAGAACGTAATTTAATAGATTTTCAAATGGTAAACATTTTCATAAATATTAATCCTTTATAATTGCGATCATAAAATGTTCCAAGAACTACGAAAATAAAATAGGTTTTCTTTTATTTTTTTGTAAAATATTCTTACAAATCTTATTTACGTCTTTAGTAATTTTTTGTTAACTGAATTATAAAATAGCTAAGTTAATTATCATAATTAGTAAACCACAATTATAGAAAATTCTCTCTGACCTTCTGTAGGTACATATTTTTATTAAAATATCCAATAATCCTGAATAGAAGTTTTAAGATAAAAATATTATTTTTCAAAAAAATATTACTATAATAAGTGATAGAGGAGTAGTAGTCATGTATAATAGAATATGTAACGCATAGAATATAACCCTGCATGGTAAATGTAATTGGGTCAATCATTTTCTCAGGATTAATTAATTTTACGACTGATTTAATCCAATTTATATCAAACCTGTTTGAATATAAATAATAAAACACACATTTCAAATAAAGTTTTAGGTTAGACACTAACTTAATACTCTTTGAGAAAATGGTGTACATATTGGATTTTATTATAAGAATGTAATTACAAGTAGTACATAATGTAGTTATTTGGAAAAATTTGAATCTAGAGTTTAAAATAAATGAAGACAATAATTTACAAAATATGTTGCTGTGTAAAAATATACCACTAAGTTACTAAGTATATTCATAGTGTTATAATTATTGAGCAGTAATTATTATGATTTAAACTTATTCGAATTATAAACAAGATTATATGTGGAACAACGGTTCGGTGTGGATCGATTTTATTCAGTTGTTACATACAACCTTTTCGTAACCATATAATTGTATTATTATACATACAAAATATTTTTTTTTTTTTTTAAAACCAATAATATTGGAATCTCACCCATAGATATTTTTTTCAGTGAATAGAAATCTACAATGCCTTATACATTTATGTGTATGGAGTATAGATAAGACCTAAGATCTCGAACATCAAAAAACCATATAAGATAATATACATCAGCTAACGACCGATTAATAATTTTATTAGAATATAAAATCAAATTAAGAATAAACTGCAGGAAATTTTTTGAATGATAGCAATATTCTTTTTTACCTAGACAAAGTTTTGAAAACAAATGCATAATATGATATAATTATTATACGTATATATATTATGGCTCAGTCATGGACCATAGCTCAATGATAGATTATATGAATTGAATACATCGAATATATTGTTATACCTTCTAGTGACAATATTTTTAAAAAAAAAAAAAAACACCATCACATTTAATAATGATAAGTCTTTTCATTAGGTTAAAAAAAAGATGAAATTCAAGTAAGCTTGTAAGTAATATATTCATAATGGACGTTTAGAATAACCAAATAATTTACTTGGATAAACAATGCACATAGAATGAGAGAAATTTAGAGGAATGATTGAAACTGAAAATTTTTCGAAAAATAATTAGCATTTTCGAAATATTATTTGTTACACGATAGTTGTTGGCCTAACCTACTTATTTTACATTTCTGGTACATACTTAAAAAAAGTACAACAATTTCATCGTTATCCATAACAAGCATTTCCTTAACATCTAAAAACTGTTTTTAAAGAATGTACCGGTTACCTTATATAATATCATAATTAGAATAATGTACTAACAGTTTAATAACGATTCCAAAGAATAAATAAAACATTAATATAATCCACATCAGTGGTATTTTCCGCCACGGCGCTATTGTAGTGGTCAGTAAATAGTTTGAAAATGCGAGAGAAATTGGATAAGTCAGTAATTGGATTATAATTATTAAATAGCGATAACATTTAAAACTGCTTGAAAATATTGAGATACAAAATAATTAATGAACTACTGATATATTATAATATATATATTATTTAAATCAATAATAGAAAATCTATCATACACTTATATATTAATAATAAATTCTTAATGATTATATTTGCATTGATAAGTATTTATTATAACACGTGCTTAAAATGATTATTGTTAATAAATTCAACAAATTGTAGATTAAAACGTTAATAAATTTTAAAGATGTAATTCAAAGTAAAAACAATAAAATCGTTTTGATATCTACTTACCAAATGGGTCGTAAAACGATAGTTGGCTTTTTTTCATCAACCCATTAAATTTTTCGAAGGACCTGAATACAGCATTAAATTTAGCTCACTATATCGAAAACATTTTCTCGAAACCACTTCGAGGACGATTACGACTTTTCAGTTCAACAGTACGATATTGTTATGAATAATAATAATAATAATAATAATAAAATGTATATATATATTATAAAGTACCACGTTATCGGTGTTGCAGCTGCAGTTTGCACAATCTGCTATATTACAACGCCAAGTTGCATTCGTTCGTTTTCATATTTAAATGCGTTTCAAAATAGTAATGCGCGCCCCGCACTCCCGCACATATTGTGCGCATTTAATATTCGCGTGCAAAAGTTTTTAATCTCAGTCGCTGTCGCCACTTACATAATATTTCCATTCCTCGTCCCCCGCAACCGTCGTCCTTTTATTTACGACGCGCGCACACACATATATTACGGTTTAATATTGCCTCAGGCGAATTTCCCACAGTTCCCTATCCTGTACACACTCTCGCACACAGATGTACACCCGTGCAAGTATATTGTACCCACTAACGGTTTGCTTACACGCATAGTGCCACCGCCTTAAGGCACACGTAGTTTTCAGATGCTTTATGCACACACACACATCCACACACACACACACACACACACACACACACACACACACACACACACACACACACGCCGAAATGATAATACAATATTATGGTTTATACATAACATATATTATATTATCGGAACCCCCTCGTTGTGTACGTATACGTGCTACGCGTACATAAAATTAATAACCCAAAAATCCATTATTGTTATCTCGACACCTTTTCCGAAATCCGTACGGTAAAATATGTTTGTCAAAGTACATTAAAATATGTAGCATATTATACAATAATAGCATAGGTACTGTGCGCTCGTTATAACGGTGTTAACGACTTGGCCCCGCGTCACTATCGCGTAACCGTACCCGCGTTAACGTATAAAAATTTATAATAATAGCACAACACAACGTGTACACGCGTGTGTGGCGCACTGGTGCGTGTGCAATGAACATTTTCGATTGTTTCCTTTTCCGCAATGGCT
>JAIPRK010001814.1:0-41375 GCA_025469195.1 Chaitophorus viminalis
ACCGTATAATTTAATTATTACTATCATCGTAAACTTTATTATTATGTATAATATGTAATTATATGCATGCATTTCAAACGGTGTTCATAAACAAGTTTTTAAAATGAAAAATATTGTATTTCTTATAACTAAATTTTTCCAGATAACCATCCAGTTCGTTGGAAAATACAGAGGTTTGTCTGTGTATAAACACTTAAAAGTATACGTTATACCGGATTTTATACCGGTGACGCAAGGAATGCGTTTTATTATATCGTTTGCGACGATGATGGTCATAATCAGCGCATCTGGCTGGTGTATCGTACTTGTTACAATATTTCATACAGTGTTGATGCTACAAAAGTTAAACCATCATTTAGCAGTAGGGGCTTTACTCTTCACACCTACCACTACACTTTTTAAATATTTTATTTTGACTATTGTTATTATATATTTGAAATACTATACAATGTTTATTTATTTATTTATTTAAACCGGCAAATCCCTTTAATAATTCTAGATCTAAAATATAAAAAAGTTTCATAAATATACAGATTATATAAACATATAAACAATATAAACACATTTTATTTTTAATTATTGTATTTTATCATTTTAAAGTATTAAAGTGTTAACCATAATCTTCTGTCAATGGTAAATGTGTTCAGTATTTCTTCCGGAACAATTTTGTTTGCAAGATCTCTTTCAATGTTAATTAAACTTAAGTCAGTAAAATGCTGTTGTATCATACTGGTTCTCATCCAATTTTTTACTATTATGAAGGGAAAAACTTCGCTCACATGTTGCAGAACTGACGAGGATGGTTAAATAATATTCATAAGAAAAAAATGAAAAATGACTCATAATGATATCTTAAAAAATAAAATTACATTCTTAGGAATATAGATATTTTTAATAATAAAGACATTGGACTTGGGGGTATACAACACCTCTTAGCACCCTCGTAGTTGCACCACCGATTTCATATTCGATTTGTGCCATGTGTGATTCGCACACGTTTACGCATGGCACACATAAATACACGCTCAAATCCACTCACATCACACTCACACTGTCTTATTCACGAGAATATGCATATTCAAATAAAGGTTCAACTGCATATACTGCTGCAGTTGAACCTTTATTTGACGAGTTTCTGGACGGTTTTTCAACAAAATCTTTACCTCATTATTTTCTCAAATCCATGAAATTTTCTTTCTTTCGAACAACAATTATATTTTAACGAATTTATTTCGGGGATATTTTTATTCGTAACTTTTTTAATTTATAGCTTGACTATGTTCACACTCGTTACAATCTCAGGTCAACAATTTAAAAATGTATAACTAGCTTACACTACCTATATGACTAGGGTTTGTAAATTTGAAATATTTCAAGTGAAATATTTCAAAATTGAAAATTTCACTCTTCTTGAAATATTTCAATGAAATTATGAAAAATATTTTTTTTCTTTTAAACAGGGAAATGTTTAAAAAATAATTCAATAGATAAGATTATAAGAATATAAGATACCTATACATATTTATATGACATAATAATATAATATATATAACAAATGTATACAATATACATATTTGATATAATCAATCATGCAATTTTTCCCAGTTGGCATATGGCTGACTTCAATATATTGTCTTATAGTCGGTCATCTAGTTTTTTTATATGTCTATGTTTATGTATTATTATGTATGTAGTATGTAACTATGTTACATATTTTGTTTATTTCATACAATAAGTCAACTTTTAAAAATGTTCAATTGGAAATAAATAAAAAATATTTTTCATGGAAATGAAATATTTCAAGAAAATAAATTTCATGAAATTTTACAACCCCTAAATATAACGCATGAGTGCAGAGCCCATGCCCATTGTACCACGAGTCCAATGTAAGGCCTGTGGTTCGGATGCGGCCCGTCAAACTTTTCTAACTGGCCAGCCAAACTAACTTATGTTTTGAAAATATTATAATAATTTTCAAATTAAAATTTTCCTATTTAAAAAATAATTCATCAAACTATAAACAATAGATTATATAAATGTCTTCAGGGGTTATTTTTTACAACTATATTAAAATACAATTTTAAAATATAAAAAATTATAAAATAATAAAAATATAAAAATAATAAAATGGTCAGAAAAATAATTCTTATCCATCGTCGATTAAATTTTCTATTTATACATTTTTAAGTAATTTTGGCCCGCGATTCCGAAGCAAATTTCAAATTTGGCCCACCGTAAAAAAAGTTTGGAGACCCCTGCCATCGTACACTGCAACATAGAAACTCCATAAGTGGTCTGGTACGGCCATTTAGACGGTTCCACTGAAATTCTGAGTTAAACCCGCCTTGACGGAAAATTATATAAGATCGAGAGTAATACAAGGACAATACCGAGTTTAATTGCCGTCGGAACTTTTAAGTCAAACAGCCACTTGATTTACTCAATCATTGCAGGCGCACAAAGAATATCCGCTCGAACCGCATGACGTCGAGCACCATTTTCCGGTTTGAACACTTGTGAGTGTGGCCTTAAAAATCGTTCGCTGAGCGGTATAAAAATAATGCGTGGTCCGCACGCCACCGCCGGTGCCGATTCCGAAACGAAAATTAATAAAACGTGGAAAAAATCCGGAGTTACGTACTATTGTATACCTCTACACACTTTAAATAATAGTCACATTTGTCTTGTTTTTTTGAATCGTATTCGGAAAGCCACACATCGCGTTTCCGACCGATTGCAGTAAGTTATTATAGCACACGGGAATATCAACGTTACCGGTAATAATATTGGCCGACCTGCCAGTTTACGCGGCTTGTTTTTAGACGCGTTTACTTTTCTGTATAAATTGAGAGATATTACATTAGCACACATAGATACCTATACATAGTATTTTAATATTGTTTTATGTTATGTATAGTTTCCAAAATGGTATGCGTGATGTCTGTTAAACGTTTCATCGGCACCGTGTTTTCGTGATAATACAATGTTCGGTGATTAAAAGTCGACCGTTCGAAACGTTATTGCGACGGCGGATAATGGCACGCAAACTTTTTTGACACGGTGCACGACGGGACTGCAACGCGCAAAACAATATAACACTTTATCAACTGTTATTCTAATATTCAAGCTTTAATCCGCACTAGACGCCGCCGTACGTACGGTCTCGATGTAGACATCGAGTCATATGCGTGTTTACGGCGGTGGCCGGGTGGGCACGCACCAGTCCCCCCCGGCGAATTGTGCACAGCAAAAAATCATGCTAGGAGAAAAAAAAAGGTCACAAGATCCAAACATTTTATTATTTACAAAAACAATAAAGTAATTTACGTTTTAAAAATATCTTATATAAAACGTTCATAAATAAAGGTATTGCTGATTTAGAAATGTCTTGTGCCTCCCCAGCCACCAAGGTCTGGATACGCCTATGCATTGAGAGTTATACGTTTGACATTCGTCTCACGCTTCCTTCGTTCCGTAGATTCGGGGAACAATATGGCCTAAGTAGGAATTCGAAAGCTGCCGCGAAATTCCAAAAACGTGCGTCGGTGGTACGCGTAGTATTGCAACATCGCCGCACATAATGAAATCGAAAACGCCGGGAGCTCGTCAAGAGAGCGAAATGATATGACAACGACGGCTCTCGTCGGCCGTGCAGGTGGGTAAAGATGGTCTCGGGGTTAAAGCAAATTTTCGAGATTCCACGGAGAAAGGCAGCGCGGCCACCCGAGGAATCTTGGACGTGTATTTATCGCGTGGCTTTGCCGAATCCGGTGTCAATACTTCAGCCCTCCCGACGACGGTTTACGCGCGGTGCTGTTCGGCCGTCAAGATGCTTACGTCGATTCGCCAAAGCCCCAAAACAATAACCCTGTACCCGAGCACACGGAATGCGTGGGCGTGAGCACCGAGAATTTACAGACGTTGTACTGTGTATTATCACGGTTATCCTTGTGGTGGCGTGTGCATTTCGACGAGGTTCGAGAGGTTTTCGTGTATTTTATTATGAAGCGCGGTGCCTCCTGAGTGTGCGATATTGATCGACGTACGGCCAACAACGTACGAGATAAGTAAAAGGTAAAAAAAAATAAAAAAAGAAATACACCTATAATCTGGAAAATATTTTTCCGCGTTCTAGAATCTAGGACATAAGCGTTATAGTGTAAATAAAACCGTGTGAAAGGAGGTGCTTCGTCGTCCGCACGGACGTGTCGGTGAATAAGCCGTTGAGGTGGTGATACTTGTATTTATTTATTTAATTTAACTGAACGGGTTTGACCCTTGTAACACGAAAATAATAGTTATTAAATATAAAACATAAACATTGGTAGATATAAGTTAGAGGTATAACAATTATGAATGTGATAAAAGTTATAATAATTATAATACATTTCTTTAGCAAATAATACAAATTCAGAAAAGTATAAAGAAGTAAATGTATAACTAAATACATACCATATTACAATGTCTATTTATTATATTTATTATTTTTATTTTTTTTTTTTGATTCTTATGAACTTTAAGGCCATCCCGTATAACAAATTTCCCTAAATCTTATTCTGTCTTCAGTTATTTCTCGCTATTTTGCTCCTGAATCTACTGCTTTAATTTCTCTCTTCATACAGTCTTCCCATCTGAGACGTGGTCTGCCCATGGGTGCAATTTACAGGGGAGCTCTGGGGCAGCAGCTTCCCATGAGATTTATAAAACGGATCTCAGCCCCCCCCCCACGATTCTTATATAAAAAAAATCAATATTTTTTATGTATATTAATATTATTAAAAATTAAAATGTTATAACATACAAAACAACAAATAACAAATATTTTAGTAACAATAATTTAACGAAACATTTGAGTAAAACAAGAAATAATATATGATAAGAAGTAAAAGAGTACATGAGTTTATAAAATAGTGAACCCCCATGATATTTGCTAAACCAGGTGCCTATGGGTCTGCCTATTTATTATTATTATAAAATATTTCGTTATTTTATTCTTTCGCGTTCCGGATCGCCACCATAAACGCAAAACTATATAGTAACACGTGGCATCCCGTCACACCCCCTAACCGCACAGGTCCGCGATTCCATCCCTTTTGCTATCCGCACGGTGCAGCGCGTTGTCGTATTCAAATGCGTTCGCCTATTTACGACCCGTTCGACATAAATCTTCTTCCGATACCATTGTCGAACCCGAAACGGCGCGCGGCGTATACATTATTATTATTATAATGTGCACAACAGCGCGTAGGGGTATACACATGCATGCATAATAACATCACGTACGATAGTCAGCGTGTTGTGTGTTATGGACACGCGGTGTGTGGTGCGTATAAATATATATATATATATATATATATATATATATCCAATATATGCACACATTTTCAGGTGCATAATATTTATAATAATATGCAGTATTTACGGTACACCAACGTTATAGTATAATATTCACACCCGGTAAGGGGGGGGGAAAGAAAAACGCGTTAAAGACTTGTTGTTTTCCTTTTTCCCATTGTATTATTTTTATTTATGTATTTATTTATTTATCTATTTTTTTTTTTTTTTATTATTAACCGGCGATGACGTACACCACTGGTCAGAGCCAATCTCAGGATCTACCGTCGTATTATTATCATTGCCAGACATATTTACTAGGGTAAACGAATGTTATAATAGTAGTAAAAAATTAGTCAAATCGATTGCAGTATTGCACGACAAAACAATAATAATTGGGTTAGTTTTGTTTTTAAAAAGTTTTGGTGCAATTAATGGAATTGCATTTATTTTTGTCATTCATTAATTACAAGTTATAAAATAGTTAAATTCACAAAAAAAAAAAAAAATGGAGAAAATTTATTCAATCATGTCACAAAGAATTCGCTCATCTAAGACCACCGGGCACCGTTAAAATACGTTTTATAGTCGGTAAACTTGAGATTTAATTATAGGAAAGCCACTGCTAATACATGTGCGCTTTAGTCGATAACTGTATTCAGAGACTTACGCAGATGGGGTGGAGGGGGGAATTAAGAGTCACAATCATCCCTCCCTCGGCAACGAAATGTCTTCCTTTATTAAATTACTTTTAACATAAATTTTACATTTATCAGCATACTGGTAGTCTTGGATGTTACAACATAATATGCAAGACAAAATAAATTAGATAGCCTATTTCACCATGATAACATGAACGATTCAAATATAATAAATATTGGATTCATAAATCAAAAGTTTATAGATTGTAATATCTTTGTTATTACTTATATACTATTTAACTTTTTACCATATTTCTGGCTTCTGCATAGAATTCTACAAAATTCCACTCTTAAGAAAATTATTACATGCATAACACCCCCATCAAAAAATATCTTGTGTGCACTACTGTATTACTATAACTTTAATGGTTCAGGATTATAGTTATAAAAGTTTTTCAGAGATTATTAGTTCTATAATCAATTGTCGCCAGTATATACGTTTGAAATGTCTGAAGGGATCTATATAAAACGATTTTCAACGTTTTTGGTTCGTATCTAGTTAATACGTTGCATTTTATGTTTATTTATTCATTTATGAAAATAAAATGGAACACTCATCGTAATGTCATATAAATCGCATTGAGTTCTTTCTTCGATGAATGTCCACAATTACATTGCGTTGATCATGCTGAGTTTGCGAGTTTAAAAACTGCGTAGATGCGTTTGAGATACGCTTTTATTATGTCGCAAAAAAAAAAAAACACTATTCGTATTAAAAAATAATATACAAATGAAAAAAAAAACCTACTATCTATCTATATATATATATATTACATCGACGTTCGGCACGCAATTTTGTCGTACATCGGAAATAATTGGAGAACATCTGCTGTTACTTGTTGGATTCCAGTGGTTTTTCCCTCTCTTTTTCTCTCAGTCTCGCTCTATCCTATCCATCTCCCTATCCCTAATCATATTTTTCTTTTTTTCTGCTTCAGCTCCCCTGTTTCTTTCTATTCCTCTATTTGACCTAAATATGGGCTGCAGATTACATTATATTTATATGAAAATATCATAATAGAATGAGATCATTATAAAGCTCCCTTTCCTCGGATTTAACGTTGAACCTTAAGTAATCGAACACAATATACAGTTGTATTCATAAACCAACAGCGAATATAATTATATATACATTTTGTCATCGTATAAATTATGATTATTTCCACGATTTCAGGGAGATGTAAAATGCAATTTTGTACGTTAACAAAACTCATTATCTTATACACCTACATATATATTAGACCATTTTATAATCTCAGTTCTGTGTAATATAGAATTTCTTGATATTTTACTGCAATTTTGACGAAGACATATTAGTCATTACAGCAGTGCGTTTCTCGAAATTCTCGAGAGTTACTATTTTATTTATACAATATACTAAATGCATTTAACAATATATTATGCAATTAAAACATATTATCGTAAAATGTATATTTAAACTTACAACTGCACTTTATTGCTGGGGGTTCTACGATTTCACATAATAATAACAATAAATTTACTAACGGAAATTAATTTCAATTTCATTTTCACCGAGACGCTATAAATATATAAATTCATGTTTTATAATTTATTATATATATAATTCTAGAAAACTTACATAAATATATTATAAATATTATATTTATACAATTTAATAAAATAAAATAATCATTCAATAATTAATAATATTGTTATATTAAATTATGACACATTACATTTTTTTTTTGATAACTAATAATGATAATGTAGAACTAAAATAGGTAATCTATAATTATGTTTTTGACGAAGACTCCTAAAATAATTATATTAATCAATTTTTTAAAGAGACCTGTACCCTTCATGCGAATTTTTCTATTATTTCGTTTTTAGAACTGTAGTGTATGCGTGTAGGCATGGACAACGCCACTAGAATAGTTTGGTCTCCCATCTGACTGCAAGCAATTTTATAGGCTGCAACGTATGGGCGCCGTTTACACAATGCAGTACTAAACAATACATGCGATGACGTGTGCACTGCACATACTGTATGTACACGGTAATAAATCTGCACGTTTTCAACACCGACTGTATAGTGTTCTCGCGTAGTCCGACAATCGGGTTTGTTGATTTAAAAATTAATACATCCCTGCATATGGCCGCGGGTTTTATTATTATCATTTGGTTCGTAATACGACACGAATCACGTGCTCTAATGGCATAGTGTGGTACGTGCGCACACGAAAGGTACATCACCGTGGGTTTTTAGTGATTTTACGCAATGTATTTTCCATTGACTTTGACGGTACCTACCCACAACATTATTGTTTTTAACGGAACGCATGTCATTATATATTTATATGTAACTAGCTGAATTACCCGGATTCGCACGGAACAGTCTTGGCTGGGCATAGTTTTTAATAGAATATGTATAAATAAATATGTTTGGTCAGCTTTAATTTTCTTCTGACCAAATTTCTTCCCTGTAGCTTCAGTAATTCCGGTTCGGGAATTTTATTTTTCTACTTTTATTTTTTTTTTCGGAAATTTTCAGCCAAATTGGTTCAGCCGTTTTTGAGTTATAAACAGTAGAACTATCACAACTTTCTTATATATATATATATATATATATAGCTAAATTACCCGGTTTCGCTCGGAGTATTCGTCGCTAGGGCATAGTCCTTAAAGGAATAATACTACCTTACATTTTATAGAACCTAGCTTTTTTAGTTGTTTTAAGCATGTTTAGTTAGATTAAAGGTACCTTAAATATACTTTGATGTAATTTTACGTGATTTCGCTCGGAACATTTCTTGGCCGATAATATAAAACAAAACTACCAATTATTGTCCATACGTGTAGCTTCAGCGGTTAGATAAGGTACCTTAACTTTGGTGTAATTTTATAGTTTCATTTTTTCATTACTCGTTACCAAATATCAAGGTAATATTTTTGCATGTTGGTTATTTGATTGTTATTTGGGTTATCATAGTGACTCGAAATATCTATCATTTATCCAATATCTTAAAATCAACATTAAATATTACCTTAGTAACCAATGAGTAATAAAAAAATACGCCTGACCCAGAGCCCAAACGGTCATTAACCCTTAAAAATGCGATTTTTAAAAATCCTTTTTTATTGTACTGTGAAAATATGAGAAGATCCTCTATTCCAAATTTCAAGTCCGTACGTTGAGTAGTTTTTGAGATACAGCGATCAATTATTTTGTAAAATAGAAAACATACTGCACTATTTAACACTCATATTCAATTTAAGTCAGCAACATAGTGTTTTCTTCCAGGCAAATTAAAAAACAGCAATAATTAAACGTATGCACAAAAGTGATATAGAAAATTTACAAATTACAGACCAATCTCTATGTTGAGTAATCTTTCAAAAATTGTTGAAAAACTGATTATAAATCAATATTGTAAACACTAATATTGTATGTCTTAAAGTAGTGGATTACTTTTTTATCTTTTTTCCTTTAATATACTTAATAAACTAAAATAACCATCGTTCTAATACATCGTTTTTACTGTTGTTCTGCATATTCCAAAAATCAGATGTTTGCGATTTCTTTAAGTACTTCGTACTATATTTGCCAATACACCGGAATTGGGAAGAATGCATTTTTATCACCTAAAAAAAAAATAAAAAAAATAGCCATATGAATTCCTTTGGGGTTCAAAGAAAAAAAAACATATAATTTTTTTTTATTAAATTAAAATTATTTATATGCATAAAAAAAAAAATTGTAATTACACCAGACCATCAGGGTTGATGGGATATGGGATAATATTATTTATGACCTTCCATAGGGTTTACTATATTATATTTTATTTTTATAGAAACGGGTTATAGGTACGTATACTACCCTACATAAAACGTATGATAAACATTAATTTATGATTTTTATCGCAGTTTAGACATAATATAAAAAAATGACAAAAAAAAAAAAAAAAATGAAATGTCAAACACAAAATAAAATCAACCATTTCTGTTCGAATAGTAATCACATATTATAACGTTGGAAAAAAAATACTTCAATTCATCAATACTAATAATAATATTAGATGTTTATCTCGATTTTATACTAAATTAATAGTAGTGGTTTTCGATAAAATTACTTTTACGCAAGTACAAGTTAATAAGTATAAATTTTTAACGTTATAATATGCTGTTTAGAATTTATAATTACATGTCAATGAACATTAATTGTATCATTCATAATAGTATCATGCAATCTATTTCAGATAAATGATTTCAGGACATCGAAATAGAAAAAAAAGTGCTAGTTGAAAAAAAAAGGTAAAGAACAATGTTATCGTTTTATGAAACAATATTGCGGAAGTTGAAACTCCCAGAAGGAACCAAAATATTTATTTTTTTTTCCTCTAATTACCTATCTTACGTATAATTTCCTATACTTATAACATTATCGGGAAAAAGGAATATTATCTTAAAAATAACTGACTAATTATTATAGTACGAACTTTTTCCCAGTAATATTTTAAGAAAAATGTATTGAAACGATTTGAAACGATTAAAACTATTAGTGAATTAAATATTGAGCATATAGACAATATTATGAACGATATTTAAAATAATATGATATTTCCGATAATTTTCCGGTGTTGGGAATATTTCCGGAAATTTCTAGTAATCAAATTCCCGGGAATTTGCCAATCGTGATACAGCCATAACGTGTGTTCTTGCAATGTTTACCACCATAGTCATTTCTTATATCAATAGGTTAATTGATCGCAATGCTTCGAACGATTAAAACTATTTCAAAACCAGATACGCTTTTCGTACAATAAATAAACTGCTGTTATATTTTCATATACATACGCAATGCAAGTGATCATTTGTTTGACTTGCAGAACGCATGGACTGAGTAATAGCGCTTATAAACCCCGGTTACCGGTTACGTGTGATGGTAAAGTGACGATAAAAAAAAAATGAATGAAAAACCCTGCAATACTACACCGGTCAAGTGGACTTATATACGTCACCGTTGATTTATTGTAATAAGGTTTAGGCGGTTTATTATTCCGTTTTATACATTGGCAGGATTACGCATGGTGTCATAGTATTACAACAAATGTGTCCCAAAACTTTGCACTGAGATTATCAAACTAAATTACTATTCTATTTTATTGTACCGAAATTCGCGAAACAACTACGGCAAAATTGCGTATACGTAAAATTAATACGCATATTATATCACATTGTGTTTGTCGATAAAGTTTACTTTAAGCTCACGCGGAGACTAATAATTATTATTTTATGTAATGAAGTTTGTCAAACTTAAACGAATTTTCGTATTTTTATTATTATATAATATGTACTATTAATAATTATTGTTCGCTATACTTAGCACAGGTGAGTCATGTATACGATGCAGATGCGGGGGTATACCTATAACGGGAGAACCGTTTATTTATTATATTCGTTACAGCGACCAGTACCACATGGATTTTGACACGAAATGCGTATTGTGTAAGTGATGTTGGACTAAATTTCACGGGGATACAAGTATAATATTTTTACACTGAAATATACGCATCTATTTAAAATAAGGATATGTTTTACGTTTAAAAAAAAAAAAAAAAGGCATTCATGTAGGTAAGGTAATGGCATTGTTTTATTAAAACTATCACCGTTACTATCACAATATGCCGGGTGCATATAATTATCACAAATTTCATTAACATACCTCGAAAATTATAAATATAGGTACTGTTCTGTATAGTCTAATTTGGAATTAGGGCGTGAAAAAATACTAGGGGGGTTCAAGTATCGATCATCTCGGTTAAAATGGTTTTGCATTTTTTCACTGTTTTCCGCAATTGTTCAGAAAAACTTTTGGAAAACTCAAAAAATCCTGCTCTAAAGTACCAGTAAGTGTCTAGTCACTAAACAACCTAATTTGTCAAAAATCTGCCTTGGTTATCACAATCAAAAAATATAATACATAAAGACGATACATTCGCACCGAGGACTGAGAAGCGTGGTCGTGTCAGTTGGATTAAGAGAGATTGACCGAGATTTATCATGAGTGTAAGAGAGAGAGAATGAGACCCTAAGGACAGCCAATTTGTTAAGTTAAGTCAAACGAACACTGCTGGTCATCGGAACAAGCTCCACCCCCCAGAACTTATTATCGGAAGTTTTTTTTAAATGTATACGTCTATTATCAGTTATCACGATGATCGGAACCATATTCTTCGGTGTAAATCGACGCGCAAAATAAAAACACTCTATGCACCACAGTAAGACCAATGCGTTCTTAGTTTTACTCAGGATCTGAAAATAATATTATAATTGTTAAGATAAAATTATGTTCAATATTTACCAAAAGATAATCGGCGGATCGAGATATCAATATTAAATATATTTTTCATTCGTTTCAAACAAAAATCTATTTTACTCTAACTATTATACGTGTGCATTAAAAATGTTTAATAACTATATTACATAATTTCAAACCCATGTTGTATAAAATAATTTAAATAATAATTTTTCGGAGAAATACTTGATTGAGGAAAAATAAGGAAGAAGAATGTGAACCAAATAATGAAATTAAAAAAAAAAACGACCAAATAACTTCCATCATTGTAGATAATCTCCCGAAGAAAATTGATCGTATTGTTTTCTAATGTTATACGAATTGCTGTGATTTGGATTGTATAAACAGAATAATAGTTTATGAAAAGTATAATTCAAATTTTTATCGCTAAGTACTTTGGATATTAATATTTAAATTATTGTATGGTTATTCGAAATATTTTTAAATAATTATACTTTTGTTAGAATCTTACTGCTTTGGTATAGGCATCTACTCTTGAAAATCGAAATATCCATTACGTTGTTTGAATTACTTGTAATGGTATTCAAACAAAAGAGATAAAATAAATCCTTTATTGAACAAGTTTACGACCTATACAAATAACCGAAGGCCGTTCATTATTTATTTCGGAATTATTAATTATCTTACGGGTCTTACTCAAAAAAAACTTTTGAGTCGACCATCTAGTCCTAACAATTCTCGGCACAATAACTACTACACGTATATCTACTACCTCTACGACCTAGTGTAAAAGAAGAATAAAACAAATCAAGAATTTGAACTGGTGCGCTGTGAGAAAACGATGTTGTTATTGGCGACGAATGGTGATTAGTGAGCCCTACCCGTAAGATGTATAAAAACGATTTTGTCGAATTCGTGAGTCGCGGACAAAAATATCGTTGTTATTCGGCTGAACAACTGTCCTGTGACGGGACTACGCTGCTTTAATTGGAACGTAAAAACAGAGTATTTTACGCAGACACTGTTCGCTTGCCGTTGTAGCTATTTTGAGTGCCGTACCGTTTGGTATTGTTAGTTATATCGTTTAACGCAGCACGAAAAGGTTTGTGCTGAAGATCCGCCTTGTTACATCTAAACCTACATGATAATAATATTATACTTTTATACTCGTTCAACAGGTAACTTTACTCGACGTTTCGGAGAAGTCAGAATAAATGAATACACGTCCGCAATCGTCTCTCCTGACATATTATGTCCGTAGGTGTTTGTCGTTATTATCATCACGATACAATATAGTATTGTATGTGTCTTTTCAATCAATTGTAAATAATTTGACGTTTATTAATCACATGCATCTGTACCAGCTGAGCCTCTAGACGTCGTCGTACTGATTATTGGTGCTATATGCGATAATCTGTACAGTATATTATATTATGTTACGGTAAAAGTACGAATACCGATAAAACCTAAGATACGCAAAATAATTTGATCAAAGCTCGAATAATTTTAGTAGTTCGGACTTTTACAAACGAGATTTGATAAATCTTATAATGATCAACCAGTGTTAGTAAAAGTCCGAAATTGTGCAAAGTTTTCTTCTTTTCGAAAATCGAAATTATTATTATACATTGCTATAATAGGTAATTTTAATTGCAACAAATATACTGTGTCGAATTTATTATTATTATAGATTATGCTTATATAAACTTGTGTCATTTTGATTACAATGCATTTTTATTACGATTAAAAATATTTACTATTATAATTACTGCAAAATTATGGTGAAACAAGTATATTTTCATTATAACAATATGTTTTGTTTGTTTGGTCTGGAGTTGCACAGTACATTTCTGGGTCGACACATACCTCGATTTTTAATATATTTCTTTTAAACATTTATACCTTATTAAGCCTTAAAAAGTTATTAAATTTCACGTTTTAAATGGAATTTGATTCGGGTTATTATAAAATAATACAAGATAAGATAGTCGATAGTAAAATATATTCTCCCTCCGTTCAGAATTTAAAATAACATTAAAATATTAAAATTATATCTCAACATTTTAATAATATTTTCTTATTAATTTCAAACTTCACTATGAGCGTATAGCATATTTGCTAATTATTTCAATAAATTTATAATTTTATTATAACTTAGTGAACTTATGGACTTATAGGCTATAGGCTATAATAGACTTATAGATTTAAAACCTTCTCCGTAGTTTAATAAAAAAAAAAAAAAAACATGTGATGATCAGATTAGAGTTTATCTAGATTATTTTAACTCTAAGAATTCTCTTTTTAATATTTATATAATTATATATAAATATTTATACTATATATTTATTTTTATTTATGTTTATTATTTTATTTTATATATTTATATTTATATTATCATTCAATTATGTAATATTGTATAATTGTAATTGTAATAACATTATAAATCATGATAAAAACATTAAAAATTCATCATAAAGAGGCATGATATTTTAGAGCGAAGAATTTCGAATAAATAAACAATTATTTAAAACCTGACGTAGGTAATTTTCTGCAATAACGACTCTTTTCTTTCTCTTTTTTTTTTTCCTCTTTTTTTTTCTTTCTTAACTAGAGCAATTTATTACGACGCGTATAATATTAAACATGTTATTGGTTTATCTACCCACCCGCTTCCGATCACTTGAACCTCGTGTTGGATGAAAAACGCCGTGCACGCAATTAATAATTACAACGTCGCATCGGTTATAATAATTTCCCGTGTCTTAGGTTTTCCCAGAATAATGTCAGGTCTTTATCAATTTAAAACAGTTTCTTGTGAACAACGTTTTCTCGTGTTTACAGTTTTTCGTTTATATAAGTGTTTGGCTGTTTTGAAATGAAAATTAATGCCATGCTAATGCTACGGCTTTAAATTAAAAAACAATTAAAGACACTATGAGCAACTAAGTGCAGATTTATTGACCTAATTTTTTTTACAGAAAATAATAAAAATTTTAAAAATATTGTTGCCGTAGGTATCTAAAACACATTAATATTCAATACACGTATTCTATTAATCCCACGTTTTACTTGGTATTCACTATTATTTCTTAGTAATTTACGATTTGGTTGTTAAAGTGCAAGCTGCAGCATCAGGTTCAAAGCGATTTATGTTGATTATTTAAAATCGATTGGTATTTTTCTCCCCTCTCCAGTCATGATTTCTGTTTTTTTTTTTTTTTTTTTTTTTTTTTTTCAGTGGTGGAAAAAGAGATACACAAAAGTTTCACCCACCGTCTTGTTAAATTGAAAACGGGACGTATAGACGAAACTTTGAAGTGGTCATTTCTCGATTTCGTTTTTAACACAATAGTTTTCCAATCGTGAAAACTAAATATGTAGTCGAATAACTTTCTCCGTCCGCGTTAATTGTTATCAAACGTATTATTTGTTTTAAAAAACATTTTGAATGCAAAATTATATCCGTATCATCACGAATGATATTGGTCCACAAAATTTTACATTTTGTGGAATTGTTTTTTGAACCTCATGAAATATCGTTGCATCCGATTTTAAAGGCCCCCGTATCTGTAGTAATCCTCACCCATGTCCCGCTCCACGAAATAGTATAGGGGGGTATTTTTTTTTTTTTACCTCTTCTCGGTTTCGGAACACTTAACTGATCTGAAGTTTGTACTCTTCAAGTTATTTATTGTATCCGCAGCATCATTTGTTGATAAAACCGGTTGTTGACACTCGTACACAATGTTATAAGTGAAGACGATACCGAGTTTTATAAAATATTTCGTTTGTTTATAGTTTCGACCAGAGTAGATCCGTGGTACTATTTATTTTATATTTTTTTCTTTTTAAAAAGAGCTTTTATTAAATATTAATAGTACTATTTATTTTTATTACGTGTTATAATGTTTTGTAATGATATGTGTTTGTGAAATTACAATAAACATTTATACATTTATTACTATTGTATGAACCGTAATAACTATATTATTAGTATTATTAGTTTTTTTTTTTTTTTGCAAATCGTTTTTTATCAGAGAATTTAAGAATTTAAAAGCGATCAAATGTATACAGTATACACAGGGTGCGTGTTTATTTTTTTTAAAAAAAATTGGTACATTGACCATCCAGAAGTACAGATAAATCTTGATCGTAGATATATTTTGTTTAGTTATAACTATAGAATTAAGAAGAACTATACATAATTTATACTAGTCTTTAAGTATAATTTTGTAATTGGAATATGGTTCTTTTGTAGGGATCCTTTCTCTTCTTGTGGAAGAGATCAACTAGAAAGATTACAACGCAAATTCCTAAAATATGCAGCATTTATTTTAAGAATCGACCATCCACCTCATGATTATAACCAAATATTAATTAAGCTTGGTTTATCATCCATAGTTGATAGGAGAAAAGATGCTAATCTAAAATTTCTCCGTCTACTAATTGATGGCTGTATTGATTCTCCTGTTTTACTTTCCATGATCAACTTTAAAGTCCCTTGCTCTTTTGTCCGTCAAACTTATCCATTTGTTATTCCTAAATGCAACACCAATTATTTTGAGAATCAGCAAATCTTTAGAATGATGCGTATAGCTAATAATGATCCATTATATTTGTAGTATTTGTTATATCTTTTGTTATGTTATTCATGTTTTTATTTATGTATAATTAGAATTATCACTGTTGTAATTGTTATTCATAGTTTACCACATAATGTATAATTGGGCTCTGCCCGTATTATTAAATAATAAATAAATAATAAAAGTCAATTTGAAAAAAAGTATTATATGTATCATTTATTTTACATAGGCAGTGATTTATTCCACATTTCACTTTTGCAAGTGCACCTCATATAAAACCTTGTCCTGATCCGTCAAAGCTTTCGTTGCAACTGCGTCATGAAGAGTACATTGCCTGGAACTTGACTAATGACAGCACAAATGCAGGATACTCAGTCATCACAAAATTAATTTATATTAATTATACCATAGTTAGGTATGTACGATATACGATTTTTGATCAACAGACGAGTAATGGAATTTATTTTAATTAATACGATAGTCAGGTAGAAAGCCAGTTAAAGTTATTTTAATGTGTATTAAAATACCATTTTAATATAAAGGTATAAATGCTATATTAACTTGAAATGTCACGATGATTTCCCTTGTCAAAAAATAATACTTATTTCAGATGGACTGTTGTTATAAAATTGTATTTTAAAACTAGTATCAACATTGAGTTCCTGGTTAATTTTAGTTTTAAGTAGTCAAAACTCGAAATTAGTTTTCACTAATCAATCTCATCAAAATTCGGTTCGGGTTTTGTCTGTAATATATATATATATATATATATATATATATATATTTGTATATTTAACTGATCCCTTGTTTTTATCGACTGCACGTGTTATTATTTTTCTGTCGAATTTTTCGAGACCTGTCTGGTGAAAACACAACTAGTCTTCCCGAATACTGCGCATTACGATCATTGTAGATCTAATAACACGACAGTACACAACCCGGTCAAGTGTTCTACATGATCGGTGTGAGTGCGTGAAGTACCATTTACGTGGGAAATATTGTCGATGTATTTTTTCTTTTCCGTACAAGCACACTCCAGGAGTATTTCCCCGATTCTCTCGTCCACTCCGAGGAGGGTTCTCTTCGTTTTCTTTTACGAAAAGTATTCCTGACATACACTAATACGTGTTCGTATCACACTCGCACACAAATATACACATACACACACACGCACGTACGTACACACCCACACACTTTACGTATAAAGAATATATAATATGCAATTAATGGTATTACCGGATTACACGGATTGCCTGACATATAGCTGTTATGCGTTAATTATGAACGAAGGCGATGTGAGTTTTATATTTCAAAACCTTGGAAATTCGCATTTTTTTCTTAGCTAATCCGAACTAATTTAATAATAATATTATGCAAAACCCTAACTTCAAAGTTCATAGTTTGGCTTAAAAACTCTGTGCACTTCATTGTATGAGATTATAGATTCGTATATATATATATATATATATATATATATATATATATCATCTTTTCATCAGAAAAGCACTGGAATACATACTTCGATAACTGAATAATATCTGTAAAGATTAACGATTCATTTTCCCAATGAAGTCATCAAATATGTTGGTCAGTTGATATTTTAGACATTGGGTATAATAATATATTATGAATTTTGTTTTCCTGTCAATATCATTTTTTTTTTTTTCAATCCAAACTATAAATTATTATATAATTTAGATTCTCATTTATTAGACATCAATCCATCGCACGTCTACGAAACTATGTTCCCAATCATCGCAAATACATAAATAAATTGGTAAATTAATGTCGTTCGGGATGTTCAACAATTGAAAATGTGTTTTAATTATTATCGTTTCTACTTGCATATATTACAGTAATATTTTCGAGGTTTTATGTAAAGTATGTATAATATATTTAATACATTTTTGTGTGTAGACATATTTTTAGAAACACGCAAAGTAAATTAAATAATATTATTTATTTAACCTAAATACTATAATTGCATTCATGCATAAATACAAACCGTTGAAAATGTGTACTTAAATGGCATTTACTAGGTATTATTTAATGGGAGTTCAAAACAAATTCCCAACAACGCATCGAATTGTAGTTAATTATTTGCCCTCGTATATCACAACGGAATGATTTATTTTACGTTCTTGTTTGACATTTTCCTTTGTGCTAAATAATTATATTTGTAAAAATTACTTATTTATTTTACATTTATTCCGAAATAATAAAGTTATAATTACATTTTGCGTCTAGATGTAATATTAAGATAAATGACGTTGAACCGGAATTTTATTCTCCGTCTCTCATTATAAAACGCATCTTGTCAGACAGTTTCGCAACTCTCGTATTCACCTTTTCGGTTTTCACGTCCACGTCGTTATTAAAATACGACGAATGTATTTGAATTCGTGTTCAAACCATCGCGGATTTCAATGAAATCGTACAGAAATTACGTATCTAGCAGAAAAGAACAATAATTATATTACTGCATTAGATAAATTAAGGTTTCCACGCCATAAATATTCAGCGCAGCATACTTCATATGTAATATGCATACATATACTTCGTAAATATCAAGAATCAAATGAAGAAACACTACCACACTGTGCTAACATAATTCAATCTAACCGGGAAATTACAACGTATGGACGAGTAACGTTTTTGTAATAATTTGTGCTACGGGTTTGGAGTTTTGTGTGTTTGCAACGATGGTGCAAAGATGGTGATAGCGTGTTCGTTATTATTTTCTTTTATATTCATTTTGTCAAATTACTGCTGCTTGACGTAAGTAAACCGACATATTATAATAATATATGAATTTTTTTTTTATTTTTTTTTATTTATATTTGTCTAAAAATATTGTGTTGAAATAAATACTAATATACGTAATATTTTAATAATTGTAACACCCAACGTGATTTGTTTTAAGAGCATAATAAATTACGAATAAAGCTAACAATAGACCGTTCAAAATATTATAATTAAAATACAATATGGTTTGGTATTTCTTACGAGTAAGGACATTGTATATAGTATACAAGAATAATCAAAATCCGATTAGCAGACCGATATCAATATATTACGAAAAACTACCAACTTCGAACTAAAATACAACTCCACACCATTTAGGCATCAACAAATGAGATGATATGAATAGACGTGGGTGAATAACTGAGCGTAAGTATACTATACCGTTTTCCAGTTCACTTTTCCTGTGATGCGATTCTAGAAGAAAATATCATATTATCATGCGGAAGAAACCACAGTGTTTTAATTTTATTATGTGATGTAAACGAATAACTGGGTTACGATAAACGGTTCAAAACTTTGTTTCCATCATATACCTCTATAATAAATCATACATAATATAAAACCGTATGAACATGATTCACCATTTTTTTATGTTTTTTTTTTACGTTTATTTGTGTTGTCATATTACAAATAAAGTTTTAATTTTTAAACAAAAATACCGACTGAATTTAAAATAATTATGTAAATCATCAAAAAAAAAAAACCATATTCACGCTTTGTGCATATAATATTTATCTGAGCATTTGAACAAATTATTAATATTGTAAACCATAATCAAAGAGTGCAGATTTTTTTCTATACATTCATTTTAGAAACAGTGTTAACATCGAAAGGTACTAAATAACTGAGGAAAACTTTTTCAGTTGACCGATTTAATTTTTATTATTATGATTATTACTATTGTAAAATTCAATCTATTGTATTATTTGTGTTTCGTAATTTCTTTTTTTATTTTTTGTTTTAAATGGTATAACGTTGAAAAAATATAGTGCATGAAGTGAAAAATAAATACATTTATAATTCAATATCTTGTGCATTTTGAATCAGATATTATATTATGTCATATCAAACGACGCGTAAATTGCTATATTCGTATGCATACTATATTATATGAACGTATCTGGGTGCGTTACGAATTAAAAAAAAAAAAAAAAATCAATAATCGTAATTACAATAAAACCCTTCAAAAGGTTGTAACATATACAGTTAACTATAACGGTGTGGGAGGAATGGCCAATGTCGAAATCCATACGGGAAAAAATCATATTTCTCGGGCACTACAAAACATTTTATTCTTTCGTCATCACCTGCTAGAATGTTGGAGTTTTTCGATCCGATAGAATGAATAATAATATAGAGATACGAATTCATATCGTATAACTGTTTGTACGCGATTGGTTATGATTTACGATGCTCTAGACTAAAACAGCTTTTGAAGAAAGCGCGGAATATTTGTCGTTAATTTATTGAGTTTTTTTATTTTGTCGGTTTATTTCGCAAGGTCAAAATTTCGAGACGTATATAACTGCTCTATCGCGAATTGAAAAATTAAATACTTAAAGCAAACAAAAATATAAATAAATAAATAAAAAACTGATCTGTCGAACATTTTCCGCGAAAAATTGTGGGGCGTGGGAAGTTTAAATTATTTCTGTTTGAATTCCTAAACCGTATATTATTTTTTCACATTATTTATTTTATATTTCGCATAATCTTTGGTCACTGCAGACTACTGCGGGATACCACTCGATGGCCTTTCCTATACCACATACCACAATGATTGACCTTTATTGAATGTATTGTATAAAATATAAAACTGTAATAATTATTATTAGATAATAATATGGTCAAATGAATATTGGTCTGATGATATAATTCAGCAACGGGTATGATTTTCTTGTTCAAAAAGCAGCATCCAAAAAATCTTTTATAATCTTATAGTATTATAAAACTAGATATGAAGCAATAATTTTACTAAGCAGAAAGCTCATTAAGATAAAGCTACATCTCAAAAATATATGTTGCAGTGACAATTTATGTATCTAGGAAACTAAAAATCGGTCTATAGATAGTAAAAATAGATTTAAAAAAACATTGACTCAACAAGACAGGTTCATATTATTAGACATTCACTTGCGTCCTCCGATAACAGTGCATATTTCACCGTACCCGTAACGTTGAAGTGTATGCACTCTATTATAGGATTTGTAGCGGAGTCGATTCCATACGGTGTATTCACCAACACCGAACAAAAGCGTGTCGTGACGGATTTTATTTCCGTACCACTGAATCTTGACCCCAAACCATGAATTAAAAGAGATAATTTTTTATTTTTTTAAATTTTAATTCTTTAAAAAAATACGAAGTTTTTTTATCTACCATCATACGAAAGTGCGTATATACCTACTCGGTAGTCCGACTGTAATATATAATTGTATTTAATCATCGAGACGAATATTTATATAAAGTATAAAGTTAAAAATTAAAAACACGTATATGTATATATATATATATATATAGTCGGCAATAACTCCCAAAAAGTGTCCCAGCTGTAACAAGTTATCCGTTTCGTATAGTGGAACGCGGAAATCGTCGCCGCGGTCTTATGACTCGGTGCTAGATACTTTTTTTGTATAAAACATAGTGCGACCATATTAATATAATGCAGCCGATTATCGCACTATAATATCATTTGCCATGTACACACTCTACAAATGCAATGTCAAAAAAAGTTCGCGTGGAAACCGACAATGAAAATCCGTCATTCAAAAATAAAAAAACCTCCATCGTCGTTACTCGTTACACTATGCTCGGCCGTGTATTGCAATGTTCATACCGAATATTCTACAAGCAATGATATTATTATTTATAATGATGTACATCATTCAAAAATGTTATATTTCTTGGAGTTATAAATTCATTCGAGAAGTCTAGAGTCGACTGTACGCGCAGTGACTGTCCAAGCTCCAGGTAAGCACGTCGCCAGTGTGTGCACACGGAATTTGCAGAATACTAACATTTTTTTTTTTTTTTTTTTGTGAAAAGCAACTTTTCAAATATTATTAAATTCAAGTATTGTGCAAGTGTAAAAGATTCTTAATATCAGTGCAACAAAATTAAGTGTCCGAGTCAGTTCTTTTGTATACACCTCGTGCTGAAAATAATTGCAATTAAGAGGCTCATCACTTACATATTTAGACCAACACCAAGGTTTTATATATGTATATAGATTCTAAGACTACGCAGTCACCCTGTTTGGCTCTCCAACCTCCCTGACCTTAATAAAGATGTTACTTATTTATTTATTTTATTCATATAACCCTTTTCACTCTCTTTACTCCTTTTTCATGTTTGGGTTATTACATATTATTACAAATATTTTTATTACTATTATACTTACAAGGTATCGAACCGCGACACAAACAACGAGACCCGCGTAAGGTTCGATCCGAATACGTATTTTATTTTTACTTCCACTGTACTTTTCCGGTACGATACATATATATGAAAGTTTCATCGATCGCGGCCGTTGCAGTTTTTCAACGGAATTCCGTCCGTTTCTTCCGTCGTCGTTTTACCGCTAATTCAGCACCCCCATACGAGATCATACATGTATGCAACGTATTTTTATCGGTAACGGATTGCGTATGGCGTTCGGGACCGGCGCGCGCTACTTCCGGTAAACGTGTATAGATTTATTGACCGAAGGTACACCGCACGTTATCTCGATGTCCACATGTCGGGATATCAAAAACATAAAAACAACCCACGTGGCATGTTTATGTGTGTGGGTGGGTGTGTGTGTGCGTATCACGATATCACGATATAATATATGCATATACGCTCGTGAGAATCGTATCATTAGTCACCGGACGAGTCAGTGACCGTCCTCTCCTTACTCCCCCGCCCCACCATCGCAACGCATCATGTTTTCCGGTGCAACATTAATAATTTCGAAAGTAATGTAATATACTGCGTCTACCGTCCGGAAAACCAACGATGATGGGTTCGAACACTCGATTATAATTTAATGTACCCTGAGGAAATGCTCGGGTTGAAAAGATACGCACTAGACGGTGCGTATCGAATTCACCATATCACCACGATCGGTTTGCGAAGAGTATATTTGTTACTGGGTACATGCGTACCTGTTGTATATTGAATTACTTAATTTTAAATATTATTTCCATCACTGAAAATATCGTGTCCATGAACACGTATATATCACACTAGATGAAACATGATATTATGATAATTGTTGTTGATCAAATTACAAAGAGTTATTTTTTAACGTTCGATTCGGTTGAAATTTGAAAGTTTGTATGCGATGGTGTGTAAAAATGAATTACGTCATTTCGTTCCGTATACGTAATAATATTATATTATTACTGTAGTCGATACCGAGAGTGTATAATCATATTCTACGTTTTTTTCTAGCTGTAAATTAATTTTATCTATATTCCAATCACCTTTGCCGTGAGTTATTTTTCACACCAAAACACTATAGCTGGTGCAGTTCAAACTCTGAAAATTTAATATACGAGTTTGTTTCGGAATTTCGTATAAACGCAAATATAAATATATATATATATAAATTATAATATGTTATATTCTTTTTCCGGACTTGTTGATAATACACATTTCTGTTTATTGTCACCGGGGCCAGACACGTTTACGACGCGTTTCACTCCAAGGAGACGGCAGGATTTCATGTTATTTTCACGAGATGTGAAACGACAAGTGTAGACGTTGCAAAATAATCAAAGGTAAAATTGGAACGCTCAGCTCGAAACATGACAAAATGAAAATTAGCATGGTTGTCTGTATAAAAACGAAGTGGGAAAAAAAAAAAAAACATCGAGATGCAAACGCGCATATTATCTTCGAGTCCCTGCGAACGATGTCACCGGACTTTTACGTGTATACGGCCCGACGCGTTATGCCACGTTAATAACAGTAATAATACTAATCAGTAGGACTCGGATTTAAATGTCTTAAAAATATCAAAAATATGCCCTTTCAAAAAATGAATTTATGACCTAAGAACTCTAAAAAATAACCTAAAATTTATAACATCCGCTAAAAATGCAAAAAAAAAAAAACAAAAGAAATGCAAAAAAAAATTATTGTGGTTAGATTGCGAAATACTTGAAACATATTATGTAGCATGGAAAGCATCGCATAATATATTCCAAAAAAAAAGAGGCAAATGCATTGAAATCCGAGCCCTACTAATCAGTAATCACAATAATATACGTACATAGCAGTAAGCATGCTTATGCGTTTCTGATTAAAAAGAAATCATAAATAAATAATTATCACAGCAAGTTTGCGTGTGCAATACAGCGACGAATAAATAAATATTATACGATATATGCGCGTATATACGTATAATAATTATTATTATTGTTATGTAGGTAAACCCGCCCACGGGGTATTTTAAATATTGTATGTGACAGTTAATTTCTCCGCGAAATAAATTATAATATTATCATAAGAGAAACAACTGTGAATAATGTTGTTTTGAACTGTACATATTATATAGGTACGAGTAATGCGGAATGAATTTGGAGTTGATTGCTTTGTTTACCAATTAAGAAAAAAAAAAAAATGGAAATTTTACTGTAGCTATTTGAATTCAAATGAGAAGCTAAATATTAATTATACGATGTTATATGTACATGTATGATTCCCGCTTTGCCGTATACCGGTGTTTCAAAGCGCGCCAATTATTATAAAAACTACTCGAAAATGTTTATTATGAAAAACGCGTATACTCTACACAACAACGTCGGGCCATCACAAAGAATGCGTATTACGATACAATTAGAAACGAAATCACCTCTTCATAGCACAGCAGCGTCACGTGCAAAAGTCATTTGGTCAAGCAGTAAAAAAATATTTTCTTCCTGGCTTTCCGGCTTTCGTCGTGCGATATCTAAAATACATTCTTTATCTGTATTTGAATGTCTCTCTGAAGATCTCATTACTCTATTTAGAATTTATATGTATCATTCAAACGTGATTGGTTTTTTTTTTTCATGTAAATACACATCTATACACTGACCGCTTCTTGACGCTTTCCGCGTAGGTTTAATTTTAAAAATGCCACTATTCGTCAATATGTTCAACACTGCACTAATGAAACCAAATAAAACAAACATTATGTCTTAAAATTTGTCAAATTCCTTTATTAGCGGTTTTTTTTACACTGCACAATGACATTTCTGACCAAGTTTCGTACTCGTAGCTTCGATGGTCAAGCGATGACAAATCAGTCAGTCGCCATACCGTGATATAATAATATGCTTATGTTGTTACGTTTGATTTCAAATCAATCGTCAGGTTTTCGAGGGCATGCGGTTTCTGCCGTTCTGCCGGAAGAAGATAAACACAAAGTCGGGTTGACATGCTGGCTAAACTAGCCCGAGTAACTCTTTTACACTAAACTATCACTAATTTTCACCCGTTATTGTGTAATACCGTGTTTGCGCGGAGAGTCCAAGGACTGATCACAACCTAATAATATTGTAATTTTCGGCCTCGCGGTGTACCCTTTGCGAGCGGGTTCAGTGACGCGTCATCAGAACGATACAGTTGCTCGCATATAATATTGTTCCGTTGAACAACTGCTATTGTTACTAGTATATTTTTAGAAACAATATTTATTACAAGTACAACATAAAATTTGTTTAATATGTTCTAAATCTAAATAATAAAACAAATACTTCAAATCAAGTTTTTATAACTTAAAAATTAATATGAATTAAAAATATTTATAAAATTCTGTAATTCTGTAAAATAAAACTGGTCACGAGTCACAACAGTAATATACTAATATAGGCTACTTATATATCAATTTAATTATAAATAAAATTTTAAACCAAATACAGAATATTAATTACTAATAAGTAATAAGTACTAAATAGGAATAACTTATAGTCTTTTCAGAAAAACGTCATATATTTTTAGCCCTGGATGTTATTTTAAGTACAAGTAGTGCCTGAGATAATGAGAATAAAAATGAAACATTTTGGTACAGATCTATTTAATTTTCACCAAAAAATTTATCTTTTAAATTTATCTAGATAAGTTAAATATTTATCTAAAATAAATACTTAGATATTTTATATTAATTTATCTAGATAAGATAAATGATAAAATAATAATTATCTGGATAATTTATCTAGATAAGTCCTAACACTAGTTACGACGCGACCACGTCCGCGTATACATTATGTACAGTATTAGCATAACGTTTTCAACACACAACAGAGATTTCTTTCGAATTATCGTCCTCGTTGCATATATATATATGTTGAATTTCTCAAAGTCGAGAGACGAGAATTCTGAGACGGTACGATGCGCCGACGACAACGTCTTATTAAAAGCTCGCGAAAGTTTTCTCGCGAATAATTTATACGACAAATATAGGTACACTTGAGCTAAAGACATTATTATACAGTCGGTATATGTATATTGTAAATTATATAGCTAAGAATCATACCGTTCCTCCGGTCTCAAAACAATTATTCTAAACAGGTTACAATGCGTGTGGTACGCGTAAATAATTGTTTGACGATGAAGAAAAATGTGCATTTAATATTTATATGCACTCCGACTGCAGTCATACGTCACGCATCGTCTGAATTCTTTCAATTTCACGGATTTTTTGTATTACAGAATACGTTGTCGCCACGTCTGGCACCTTGAAATCCATGCTGCAGTCACGCGTCGTCATCTTATGCTGCATTTTGAAATTAAATCATCGATACCGCCGTGCTATCCGGCTCGGAATCTGGCGGATTTGTCTCGTGATTTTCAAATACTTTGACGTTGGAATGAATGGCATGCAATGTACATCACAAAAGGCATTTTTTAATTCCAAGTTCCGTCGACGAGTGCATCATGTGAAATGCATCATATTATGAATATGAAATACGGGCGTTTAATATATAAGCCCATGAGATTGCTTAATACGGGAAATAAACAATTCATCACTGGCGAAACTAAACATTTTTAAGTCTAAAAAAATTACAGGAGCTTTTGACAAATGCATAACCATGATACACGCGTTTGCAAAAGATATAAATTGCCCGGTTATATAAACCGGGCAGGTTATTGTTTTGTTGTTGCTATAATTTTAAATTTTTAATTTTTTTTTTTTTTTTTTAATTTTAAGCTGTAAATTTTCCATTTTGCGTTAATTTTTTAACCAATATCCGGAATTACGAAATCGTTTTTTTAATAATTGAGTTTGTAATTATTGGTTATTTAAATAAATTATAATTTATTCGGCTATGTAGTCTGTCTACCCGATAGTTGTCGACCCAATGTCATAATCCCACTCAGGGGTTGCAGGTTTTTGAGATATAACTGGACTTGAAGTATAGTGATACTTGACCTAATTTAACTGGGAATTCATCACCCCTCGACATATTTTGATCATGACTGCATTTCCCTTGTTTCTATTAATCGGATGATGCACACCAGGATGTGTTACTATCAAATTACCACAAAAGTCTAAAATGGCTACCATTAACACCGCAGTGTGTTACATTATCGTGTATATATTTCAAATAAATCAAAACATATACAATACTAATTTCATAATACTTACAGTTATGTCAGAATATGGTAATTAAATTTCCCGTTTAACACACATGATTTGTATTTGTACACTATAATACACCATAAGTATTTTCGAAATATATTCAACATTTTTGTGACACAGCTGCGTGCTTACGTCCTTGGAAATATGCCATTCGTATTCCATACAATATAAGGACCCATGACAAAAATAAAAAGAAGATTGATACTGAATCAAAACTGTCGTATGGCTGAATTTAATTTTGAGAAAATACCTTACGCATTATTCTGACAATATTGAATGGACAATTCTCGATACTGACGTATTGGATTTTTTGTAATTTTTCATTGACATTATGGTATATGATTTTTTGAACATAATAGGTATAATATTGTATGTGTGGTTGAAAACTCACAATGTCTCGCATTCGTGTTCAAACCTATTGATAATTTTTTTCCATGCCGAATGGTTTTACCACGTAGTAACTATATTCAATTCGAGCAAATACGTGTGTTTACGCATTTATTTAATATAACGTACCGAACAAGATGTAACGAGTTCAAATAAAATAATCGTGAATCGAGTTGATTGTAAAAACGTTTTATTTATTTATTTTTTTTTTTTTTTTACTTTTCATTAAATTTTTCCGTGGAATTTAGGTTTTACAACAACAATAATGCTACAATGCGCGGGGTTCTATACAGTTGTAATGTTATATCTGTCTCGTCATCGTCTTAAATACGGTTCGTATATAGTGCGCTCGTTTCACGGCGCGAGCTTTATTCTCCATTAGCCGACACAATACAATCGATAAAACATTAACGCAACAGCTATAATGATATGTTATATTATATGTAGGTATACCTCAACCCAGGATCTATCCTTATCTCGGAGCGTAGGTAAGTGAAAACCGGGTCGCCATGGATTACGACCGGTCGTTATTATTTTACCTCGCACATTCTGAACATTATACAGGATGACTAGCCCCAACCCACCACCAAGTATCGTCGATGGACCATTACGCGCGCTCGGGCTTAAGCACAGCGTTTAAACGAAGTGGAACCATAAGCACACATCCAGTTATAAGCTTGGAAGTGCTAAAATTTTTTGACTCAAAGCGACCCGTGGGAAGCTTCGGCCCCCACATCCCTTCACCAATACAATTGTACATACCAGACATAAATTATTTTAATTTCAAATAAAATTATAAATCATTTCATTCGAAAAAATCAAAAAATCGTTATTCACAATTTTTTTTATAAGCGTCTAAGGTTCAAATGTTTATGAAATATGTCAAAATCACGATAGTGTGCAAGTTATTTTGTAGTTGAAAATTCATAAAGTTTATGGTATTCATCATACTTGGTTCAACATTTTTGCACAATGTTATCCATAAGTTTTTCATCAAATAACTACAAAAAAAAAATATATATATATATATAAGAGGCGATGAAATAACATGCGTTATAAATAGGTAATATACTTATACCACAAATTCAATTACCCAAACTGCACATAGACGTATATAATATAAACTATAAAGTATATACGTCCTTGGCATTAGTGCATACCAATGCAAATTGGAAACTCATTCATGTATACGTAAAATTATATTTTAGTTTATATTTTTAGCTAAGTATAAGTTGGGGGTACTAAGCATCCCCTGGCACCCCCGTATGTGCGCCAATGAGTGGAACACAAAATTATGTAATATTAACAACAGTAAGTAAAATGATAATATTACTACACTACTACACGACGTGTGGGCGGGTGATTTTCGTTTAATTTTTCCGTGACCGTCCGGTCGGCCGATGCGCGTGATGATATCGTGTTATTGTTACTCGGTTACGTTTAAAATATGGTTTCGGATTATAATAACAATGCGAGTTCGGTGCATAAACAATTCGCGAAAAAAGTCAGTTTGAATAAGTATGAATGAAACACGCGGTGTACAATTACCATTGTGTAGTGTTAATAATAATAATAATAATAATAATAATAATAATATACTAATAGTGGTTTGGTGAGTATTCGCTTTGCAGTGCGCTCATATGAGTGATCCATCGGCAAAGCTATCGCACAATTCGATTCGTATGATTAAAATATGACTAATATATTATTATTGTTCATCGTTTTTGCACGCGCAATGTCATCCGATTCGGATAATACACACACACACATAATATATACAAATGTATATATATATATTTGATAAAAACGTTTAATTAAAATACTGGATTTTTTCGCTATATATTAATTTTTCTTACACTCGTCGCCATGTTATCGATAACTGCAGTATATAATATTCATCGGTTGCACATTAAAAATATGCATATACACAAAAATATACGTAACATAATTTTAAATTATCTAATAATTCACATTTCCTGTACCGTCTACTCGAGGAAACGAGTTTCCGGGTTACGACTCAACAATCACACTATAGTCAACAATCGGATATAGAACTGGTTTTCACCACTATTTTATTCTAGGTCTGCAGCAAAACAGGCATTAGAAAAAATATGTTACATGACATTAGAAGTTTCTCATTTAATATTGACCGACAAGTGTTATTTTATAAGATATATTCTCAAGTATCCGGATAAACATAATATATATATATATATATATATATATATCATATATCACCTATTTATTGTACACAAATTTACATTTTTGAATTATAAAAATAAGAGCCAACCTGATGCGTACACTATCTATAGATCATTTAGTCCATGGTTAGACCAATAGGTCAATCTATGATTTAAAACTTTTAATAATAATACGTATATTTATGGGAATCAGCAGTCAGCACACAATTCAACGTATATTTATTTGTTATTAAAATAATAATAATATATTATTAGAAAACTTAGACTAACATAGTTATTATATTGTTTTATGCACAACCAGTATATTTCCGCTATCAGAGTCATCGGGTGCATAGATAAGAGTTTAAAAAATAATTATGAAACATCGTTCAACAAGGACGTGATCTTCTCGATATTTCTGCACATACAATGAAATCGCAATGAGTTTACACAACGCGGTGTCGACGAATAATGACGTTCGTCGATATTAGCATATTATATAATATTCATCAACAGTTGATGTAAATAATAATAATAATAACAATATTACCCAACACGAAACATGAGAATATCTTTTCTATAAACTTAATAGTATTAATTGTTCATGCTTATCCATATTGATGATTAGTTAAACATATTTCAAGAATATTTTAAAAACGCCTAATTCAGTGAGCATAATGTGTGCGAACCAATGTGACAGCATATGCTTTTTTTTCACTTAAACCTAATATCCTGGAAACTGTTATTGGTTATCTTTTTACGGATCTTGGAATCATATTCGATTGGGTTTTTTTTACTGTTTGGTTTTCATCCTCGGTCACGCCACTGCTTATGTAAACAAACATTATTATTACGACGATAAGTGGCGTTTTTAAAATAACTTAAGACCTTGTTATTATTTATCGCTCGTCGAATCGAGTGTAAATAACTAAAGTCAACAAAAACTATGGTTTTGTGGAAATTCGGTTACTTCGTTTATAAATATTGCCGTGGATACGCAATGTAAGAACCACGTGAACGTCCATTACAGATTTCTAAACTAAACAGATATAATAATAACTCACACGTGCCACCGGTTCAATCATGCGATATTGAGACGTTTGACATTTGAATTTTTCAATAATACAATAATTTTGAACATAGATATAGATTTTTAAAGAAAATGTAGTCGAACGGTAATTTATAAAGCAATAATATAGTAGCAACAATTTACTAGTATTTTCAGGCATATTTGGTTAATTTGTAATGCGTATAAATCCGCGCTCTACTGATTATGGAATAATGATTTCTGTAACTTTATTTATCCTACTATAAACGTATTAACAATATAGACAGTATTTCAATTAAACGGTTTTGATTAAGGAAGAAATATATGTTTGTAGAGAACATATGCATAAGACATACATGTTTCATTCTGCAGTTGCTTTATCTTTATAATATATTGTGTATATATTATGCTAGGAAAATACTCCCCATCATAGAATCATGAAAACTATAAATGAATTAAATATCGATATGTTCATATCATCAAACTTAAACTCATTTAAAAATTATTGTAATTTCTTACTTGTTAATTCATAGCTATATTATATTTTATTATAATTTATATTGCACTCCATTGTTTTTCTCTTTTTAATTATCTTTTTGTATATTACTGTTAAGATCGAATGTTGTTATTATTATGTATGTAATTGGGCCTGGCCCGTTCAAAACTTAAATAAATAAATAAATAACAATAGGTCCATTAACTTCATGTTAAAATATTGAAGTACAACCCGGCAATACGATTGAACAAATAATAATTCATAAAATTCATTTGTAAACGCATACAGTGTAAATATTGATGAGAACCTCATCTCCTCACTCCCGTTAGGGTTCGAGAACTATATCGTCTGCTATTTCTTGCTTAGTTCACGTTTTGTGGTCTTTCTGGTACTGTCCAAACAACATTTCTGCACTGTGGCGAATCCATTAGAATAAACGTTTTACGTACAAAAGACGACCGTTATCCATAATAAACTAGGTGCGTCTGTATACATATGTATATATATATGTGTGTGTGTGTGTGTGTGTGTGTGTGTGTGTGTGTGTGTGTGTGTGTGTGTAAAATCAAAGAGGACGCCATTGCGAGTATCTGCTTTTGGCGAAAAGAAAGTTTATAAGAAGTCTAAAAAGAGCAAACGCAAAAAACAAACATAGACGTTTTCAGAACGTATATACATTCGGTAAAAAACCATTAAATCACAAGCTACGCTACTATAGTAATATAACTTATATAAAACAGTTATTATTTCATATATGGATTTTGAAATAAATATCAATGTTTGAGATACATAAAAATGATCTATTGTAAACACATCATCTATATGTATATGCATATAAGTTGTGCCTTCAATTATTATATTGTTTTGCATCATATTTGGTTATGGTAATTTTTTCGTGGTTTATTCCGCTTTAAAGTTAGTGCTGTTTTTTTTTTTAGGAAAAAATTTAGGTATATTCATCAAATATAATAATGAAAATCAATACTAAACTATGTTGGGCGCTTTATTTCACAATAGTAAATTTAATTATAGTATAATATATCAAGTATATTATACTTGTGAACCTAGTAATACTTTCGAGTGTGGCAAAATTTATTGTTATAATATCACTTTTATGAATATTTCAATACTTTGTAGCTATATAGTTTATCGTATGAATTTACAAGACGTTCAATTAGCAACGAATTACAAAAAAATGGATTTGCCGAGAAAAATTTTACATACGTACCTATTAAAAATTCAGTTTGTCATTTTATAGCCTAAACTTTTCTGATTAGCGCCATACTTCGAGCATAGTGTACTCTGCACATTCGTCCATATTACGGTCACTACGTACAATAATTCGTTGATTAAATTAAAACACCCCAACTCGATATTCAGCACCATTGATCAAAAAAAGTAAGTTAAGAATAGAGTAATTTATGAAGAAGTAAAATAATAATTATAAAGATTTCAATCAACTGTAACATTAAATTTTATTTTCAAATTCATAAAAGAAATTTTACTGCGAATATTATATTGCATCAAATTAACACTATTTGAATTTCAAAACGCAATTTTCACTAAAGAATATTATACGGTTTAAATAACGAAGCTGAATGATGTTTATTTTATTTTATAAAATTAAAAATAGATTATACCTACCGTTATTATCATATTCTTCAAAAGGAATCATTAACTACTGTGTACGGTTTATGAAGTTATGCGAAATAATTAACTAGCGACCAAAGCGGAATACGGCTTAGCTGAGATCAATTGAAAATATTTCTACAACTTTGTTACAAATTACAAATGAAATTATCAATAATTAATAAACATATAGTTATATATTAAGGTAGTATTATTTATCACCGACCGAAACGAAACAAGCTGTAAGCGACTCGGTTGAGAATATTTTTACAAATTTTGTACAAAAGACCAATTAAATTAACAAAAAAATATTAAACGTAATAATAATAATATTTAAATTTTTATAGTGTGGCACAAATATCTTCAATTTTTTCGTCGACTATGTTCATTTTCAGTTAAAGAACCAGACGGGTACGCCAATTTCAACAGTGATGTATTAACATGTAGACAAGTGCCCCAGCAGTTGTATTTTAAAGGGTGACAAATTTTAAAAAGACATTACTTCAAAATCAGTTTATAGTTGTAGCTCGAGGATGCTTTTAATATTTCTGTTGTGAATTAAACGGGTGAATGTGTTCATCCGATATCACATAATATTATAATAATTGATAGTTATAAAACTCGGCAGCCGGCTATGTATTGGCGAATATTTTTATTCACGGCCATTTCAGCACAAAATAATAACTATTGTTATCTGTGGAACGAACTAGTAATTAAAACGATCAAAGATTGCAGGAAATCGTTATCGGTTGAGTTTTATATTTAATACAAAGTAAATACTAAAAGATATTTATTATGTTTCCGCTGATTTCCACAGGTCTACATGAGCAGTGTACCTCCTTCGCGAATACGTCATCACTGGACGTTGAAGACTTTGGAGGTGCACCCGCAAGTACATACAACATAGATGGCAAACCAAAGACACGTGTGTCACGGAATGATACGAGCACATACTTTTAGTGACGCGTGCAACTTTTTTTTTAAAAAAAAATAAATACTGTTCGTAAAAATTTGTCTTCAAAAAGTACTAGTCGTAGACTAAAATATTTAGTACGTAGATTACAAAATAAAATATCGAATCGAATATCTATACCACTAAACAACAATTACTTTTGATGTTTTCGATTAGAAAATCGTATTTGATAAGAACTTAATTAAAACTTAATTAGATAGATATATACATGTGAAACTGTCTCACGGCTAATGGTACTGTCTCACTAAACGTGATAGCGATTTTGTGACTTTACAGAAAATAGTTTGAATCACCGCAATTAATCACTTAACTGCAGTTTAACTATCATTAATATCAGTAATCAGTATTAATAATTTTATTTTTTATAAGGCTAAAATTTGTTTAACACGCTTATGTGATATTTATACTTGTATAGTGTTCTAAATCTTAATTTGTTTAATTATTATTTTTATTATTGCTCTTTCGAGTAGAGAGTGTACATAAATAAGTGTTTAACATAGAAAATTAAAATTTATATTAAATATGTGGAACAATGATAGGATTATAAATTTAAAATCAACCATACATATTAATTATTTATCCGAAACCTAGACATTAATAACGAAGATTAAATTTGTTATCATAATTTAAATAAATAAGGATTTCAGGATAGCATATCTTATTATTTAATAATTTATATATAAATGATACATCATTGATATTTATGCCATACGAAATAAATAAAAAATCATTGAATTTACGTCTAAACGTAAGAGAATGCAAACCTAGTTCAAGTCCTACGCTATTAACCGAAACGTTTACGTTTAATTCAAACTTAAGTTTCAGGTGTCTTAAAAAGTAGTATTGCACATTATTCAAACGTTGAATCTAGCCAGTTTGGTAGGGATTCCATATTAAGGATCCATATTCAACGCCTGGACGAATAAGTGGGTAATACAAGGCTTTTAAGCAAACAATGTTATAATGTAATAATGTAATAGTTGGCATTTTTATTTTTTTTACTATTTAAAGGGTTAAGTTAAAAAATTGTCATCCAATTAGTTGACATGCAGGAAAAATAAATGTCAGCTAAAATTTTTATTTGACACTCGGGTACAGAAAGGTTGACTATTTCTAACCTACAACGATATTACACGGCGTACGCGTACACGGATAACGGTCGGGATGCGCCGAGAGATATTTTCCAGGTTGCGAACCGTCGACCGGAACGGATGAATGGTAAACAATGGACCTTTTATTGAGCTTAGTGAAATAAGGGGAAAAGTAATGTAAAAATAAACCAAATAAAAATCATCGTGCAGTTCAAACGGCAAACGAATATTATACAGTTCTTGACTTCTCGGAACGTTGAGTCGAGTCGGGTGAATCGAATTTCGTATTTTCACAACGATTTACGCGATAATTACAAATATATATATATATATATATATATATAATACCATATTATACGTTCCGGAGAAGTTTTTATATCGGAGGGAAAAGAATAATAAAAATAAAAACGTTTAACGGAATAAAAATTCCAGTGGCGCCTATTGCTATTTATTGGCAACGCGAGTGATCTGTAATAATCATGAGATCACTTAGACTATGGATTTCAACGCAAACATCGGTTTTTACCTTACTAGAGCCAACCATGTATGGATATGCTATATATTCCATTTTTACGTTCTTGTTGGTTATTTTAAAAAGCGAACGTGTTGCATGAGATACAAAACCAGTTTCCGTCACTGCAATTATTGTTTAGTTAACATTTCCTCTAATAACATGATACATTTTATAAATAAAACAATAATCTCACTTTGGAAAACCAATGGACAACAATGTGTCTAATACCAACATCCAATAAACTGAAAAATATATTATATATAAAAAAAAAATACAGTTCAAAAAAAGCATATTCCTTCTCATTTAAATAGACGTCAAGACATTGCAATCGCCTGTATCAGAATCGGACATTATTTTATCATACACTCATATTATCTAATTGCCAAAGACGTCCAACCAAGATGCGACAGATACAATCAATTATTCACCATCAAACAATATAGGGAATGAGTATACACATTGTATACCTCAAGACGCACTGACTTCAATATGCCGACTAACATCAAACCTCAAAAACCGTTGCATTTTTAAATATTACTAATATTATGAAAAAAATTGTAAAATAAAAAAGGAAAAAAAAAATGTTAAGTTATAATTATCTCCTAAATATACACCTAATTTTAAGTAACATTAGCAATATGTAACATATTAACAGGTTAATAACATTGAAGTCTAAAAAAAAAAAAGTTTAGTTCAACTCGGATGCTTGCAACTGGTGAGTTACGCAAGGGAATAAATTAGTTTTATAATCAACATTATTCCGTGATAATTGCGACTTTTTTCATAAATTATTTTGTATATTCCACTCAATTACTGTGCGATTATGCAAAAACTTATAATTTATCCTGTTTCAATTTATTTACTATTTCTTTTTATTATTATTATATTTTCTTTTTTAATTATTTTTTTTTAAAGTCAACAATGACGACCGTTCATCACGTATTGCAATATTTTTACCTTTCACCATTTTAACCATTGCACATAATTCGATGTAAACATTTGATATATTATGATATTACTAGTTCACACGACATGTTTTATATATTTGTTCATATATTGTGATACAGATATAAAATGTCGATATGGATATTTTTTTCTAATGTGTTATTTCGAGTAAACGCAACATTCAATTTTTTTGAATAGTAATTCACATACACGCGGGTAAGTTTTGTTAACAACTCCCAACGGCAATTTTCGCGTGTTTGGTTTTTTTTTTCATTGTTTTATCATTTCGACTTGACGTAATGATAATTCAATTTCGATCATTATAGCTTCAAAATTATAATTATAATACCTACTGTTCGATGTTTTAATAATATGGTTCTTACAAAATATTATGTCTAAAATGATGAAGGGGTCGACGCACTGCAGTATGCATAATTACACAGGAGTCAATTGGTTTTTGAGCATATTATTATCTACACAAAGCATAATATTCGTTCTGCGAACATTAATATATTACGATTCCTAGGTACGTTAATGTTAACATTTGGAGAATGATGAAAATTTATATGGCGAGCAATGATAGTATTCCTAATGTGGTTAGGACAATGATAATATCATTGTCTCTAGTACATGTTATCATCTCCTAACGAAATGAGAATTATGCATATTATACAGTGACACGATACATACCTGTGATTAGAAAAAGCAGTAAAATTTTCCAGGTGACCAATATGTTGTGTAGGGAATTGGTTTTTTTACCGTCGACATTTCTTGATGGGTCATAACATTTTAGATTTTTTCTTTCCAACAACCCAATAATATGTTAAAATATATTCTTTATAGTACTTAACGATTTCTATTGCAATACGATTATAATAGACTTTTAAACCTTACACTTATCTTACTTAAAATCAAAGAACTTACATCCGATGGTGATCGATGAACGCTTTTCGAAGACTATATATTTATATTGAAAGTTTATCTATTCGACCGATGTATAAAAATAAAAATCTGTTTTAGAAGGGAAAACATAATTATCTTCTTATTTAAATATTATAATACTAATGTTTATTTATTTTTTTAAGTTCTCCAAGTAAAAATGTTTGTGTACGTTTAAATTTGATTTGATTTTAGATAACGAAGACGTCATTAAAAAAAAAAAAAAAATGTTTTAGGTACACGTTATTAAGTAGTGCCGTATATAGTTAAATTATAATTCTGCAGTGCCTTAACGTTCGGGAACAAAATTAATTAGATTTATTAAAATCGTGAAAAATCAAACGACTCGTCAGTTGAGTGACTGACAACTATGTAGAGGACATTTTTAATTTACGTTTTTAAGGTCTGAATCGACCGAGCGAAAACGATAAACATTTATTATTATTTAAGGTCGAGTAAGGGTGCGCGTATTTTGGTAAATAAATTATATCCAAATAATAATGCTCACTTGTTGCGATGCCAAAACCACTGCTGCGAGAGAAAAATACCCGAAGCCGATAAGATTTTATCATGCAGTACCGTATAAATTACTAGAAAACCGTGACAATGTATTTAACCGTAAACAGGAGTCGACAGAGAAAAAGGGTGAAAATGCCTGGTTAGAATGCACGTCGTTTTATATTGCATTTTTCCGCTGCAGCTCATCTACCGCGGGATGCTGCAGGTCTAAATTAAAATAAAAGAAAGGATTCCGCTTCGGCAAGACAATTCATAAAATAGTACGTTCATAGTACTATAGTGTAAATTGACCAATCGCGTACATAAATTATGCGTGACCATCACGAATAGGGATAATAGGTTCTGATTAATAATTATAATAAAAAAAAAAAATTACACCGTAAACGTAAACATTTGTCATATTATATAACGTGTATTATGTGATTTTATATTATATTAGCATAATACATATTGTATATTAAACAGCAATTATATATTTATTATAATATTACGTTTGCGTTGTACTTCAAATACGTAAACAACTGTACAACCATAACGTCGTAATAATATGATAATATCCGAGTGTCGCTATTGTATTTTGTTTTTAATTAAACTCGTCCGGGTCCGTAGAACTTAATAATAATATTATTATTGCAGTTATTATAATAATTATGTTTGATATTTGACTCTGAATGTCGTGTTAAAGTTTACGATTTTTATAAATATTAATCACAACATTTCTTATGTTTAAGTACCGGAAGACTTGGTGAAAAATTAATTTCAAACTTCCAGCATAGTCATTAACCGGTTCGTTAAATGAGGCAAAAAACGATATTGCTGCGAAACTTTAATATTCTACTAGGAAAGGCGTTAAATAATTGTTCGCAACACGGCGGATAAAATATGAAAAAATAAAAAGTTAATGGTCTTATTGTGAAACTTATACGGTGCTCAGATTACGTCATAACAACATTTCGGCTGAGATCTTTTTAATATCCGAACCGTTAGTGCAATTGAAAGTCTTTTCGGTTTTTCGAGCACACTACACCTTCCAGGGATTATAATCGAATCACGGGCTTCCACGTTATAAATATATAAATTTAATTGCAGGGTTTACAGATAAGAATATAGTCTTTGCCAACGTGACCCACGTATCTATACGTGTTGTATAGACTCGACGTCATATATTATTCGTGCTCAAGGAAATTATCAGTATCAAAGGTTGACGTACTGAAATACGTGAGACAATCGAATGCCGCTCTCGGTTAGGAAATTGTTATTATTTAACACCGTTTTAGGCACTCGAGCCCGTGGCATAGATATAGATACCTATACGTATTGTGTATACTATACGTGGCCTTTGTAGGTCGCTTGCAAACGTCAAAAGTCGAAATCGCGAAAACCGTATTATTATAACTATACATCTCCGCACGGAACACGGTAATAAAGTTTTTTGTCCGTCTCGATTTGATTAGAAAATCATAATGACCATTGGTCATTGTAACTTGTTGTATCCGTCCCCCAGAGTGCCGTTGTATTATGAACAGTCGCGAGTGCAGTATAATAGGATATCGAGTGGAGAAATAAAACTCTGCTAACTTGCTTACAATGATTATACATATATTACATTGTAAAACGCACTATAATATTATCCAACATCAATTTATTCGAATCGGCAGACAAAACGTGACCAGAAACTAGCGAAAATTATTACTCCAATAGTATATGAAACCAAACACGCGGGCTGCATGCACTCCAATAGTGATTTGTTATTCTTTCGCCATCAGTGGTTTTCATGATAAACTTCGAAAATCCGTTGAGAAATGTATAAGAAAGAAAAACACTCTGAGTGGTCGAATGTTTTCGGTAAAATCTAACAGTTATGTTATTTTTTTTTTATCGGATACGTGATACATCCTCATAAGTAGTGTGCTGAACTTTCGGACCCGCGAAATGAATAATAGAACTTTAAAACAGATAAAACGAATGGGAAAAATTGAATAACCATTCGCAATGAAAAAGCGGCCTGATGAAAATCGAAACAAAAGAAAAATACTACACATAGAAATAATATGATCTAAAAACTAATAAGAACAATATGCATTAAATAGGCTTATACATGAAATCCATGATTATAAAGGTTCATTTTTGTGAAACGAAATTGGGAAAAAATAAAAATAATAATACATTTTGAAAAAACCTATATCAAATTCAGGTCCTTATCGCATTATCAGATCGATAGAGTAAGTTAGCATATAATAGTAATAATAATAATAATAATAATTATAATAATAATAATAATAATAATAATAATAATAATAATAATAATAATAATAATAATAATAATAATAATAATAATAA
>JAIPRK010001815.1:0-41367 GCA_025469195.1 Chaitophorus viminalis
GAAAATTTCAAGTTGTTGCGGTTTTTCGTTTTTGAGTTAGAGCATTTTAAAAAAATGTATTTTGTAAAAACGTGATTTTGTGTAAAATTTCCCGTTTTTTTCGTAATTTTTTTAACATTTTTTTCGACTTTTTAAAAAAGTATTAAAAAAGTTGGATTTTTGACTTGCCCAAATACCATCTACATTCACTTTCCTTTCAGAAAAGTTACTGTTTGAGAATATTGAAGCATTTTTACTACCAAAAATCGTGTCCTCAGACACAAAAAAAAATAAATAAAAAAACACACAACATTGTAAAACCAATAGATTCCATTACTCCGTTCAGAATCTAAAATCTTTCAAATCAAAATAAACATATAGGTAGTACATAATACAGCATTATCTTGCTACTCCGAGCGAAATGTGTAAAAACGTGTAATCGATTCGCATTTATAACGTTGCCATTTATGCTCGAGGATAATAATATTACCCAGAAACACCCGAAATATTATTATAATGTAAACGTGTTTCGTAACGCAATTGCCCATAGTACTAATAATGTATACGTTTTAAGGACGTTACCGTACGAGTATAATAATGGCATACGCGCAACGCGCATCTATTTGTTACGTGAGTGTGCACCGAACACGGTACTGAATACGATTATCATGAAATTGTACGTCTCCGTGTCGCATAATATGTTTTATATGTTGTACGTTGTTTTAGTCGTTATAGCCGTTATAGTCGGACCCGAAATCGGTGGATCAATTATTATTATTATGACACTGTAAATGTTGCCGACACTTACGGAATCGGAAGATGTAGTTGCGCGTGAGACGGTACACATGACGTACTCTACGTGAACATAGGTTTTATTATAACGGCTAGAGTATATTATTATTATTATTATTATTATTATTATTATTATTATTATTGTTATTATATTATATTCATAAGTCTTACGATGCGTGGGCATAACGCGGACGACACTACTACGTTGTGGACCGGTTGTGCAATAATATTCTCGTCGCAATCACCTACATATTATTATTATTATTATTATTATTATACTCGATATGTATTCCTTTAACGCTCGGCGTACGATATTGTTGCCGGACACAGGTGGTGTATAAGTCGAAATAAGCCTCAGCGAGACGTCAACGGCTTCGGAAATATGAAAATAATATTCTATTTGTGTACGCACAATAATGCGTGTAGACTGATCAGTAGAAGAAACAGATGCGAAGATTATACAAATGGGTAAAATGTGTATGCGCCATCTACTTCTTGCTGCGGTTCCCTTAAAATACTCAATACTATTTCATACCTAATCGAAATAAAGTATACTTACCGTTGATCAAAATCATGGAAAATGTTCACGCCGCAAAATGGTATGAAAGTGGAATGAGAAGATGCCTAAAAACTACCGAAAACTACGTTCATACAGTATCACCATCACCGTATAACCAATATTGGTAAACATGTTATTTAACTATACCTGTGCCGGTGCAAAGCTAAATGACGCATCAGGCAAAAATTCCAACTGACATCTTTTTCATATAACAAAAAAAAAAAAATGATATATTATACTCAATTTGAACATTGTTTATTGTCATCTAATTTTTAAAAATAATAAAACTATGGCGAAATATAATGTATATAATAGGTGACAGCAGTGGCGGCTCGCGGTAGTTTGATACAGGAGAGCAATAAATTTTTTTTTTGAAGGGATAGTAGCCCCATACCCCCATCGACCTTTGATGAATATTGAATACTAAATCTACGATTGGCCGCACCTGTACAATTTGACTTCGACGCCACTGAGACTTTGACCAACAATAATACTTTTAAGTTATATTACTCATAAAATTATATATTTATTTACTAAGATATATTCATAAAAATAAATAATAATAGGTACATTACTTTTTTATTTTATTCTATAACACGTCAATTTTACATACAAAATCCGGTCTTCTTTCTATTATTTTAACAAATTTATCAATAATATAATAATTAATAATAGCATTGATATGGATAATAAAATATACTTCCAGTCATTACTGTTAGTCTGAATTTCTTTAGTTATTATTAGACGTAGATACCGAACTCGTCGCGCTGTTAGTACAAAACTAGTTTGCAAAATTGCAGGTCGCCGCGCGCCGCCGAAAATGTACGACGAACATTTTCGCACTATAATAATAATAGTCCCGTCGCGGCTCATTTCAATATAATCATAATAATAAAACCCGTATATTTAGGTAAGATATACATGATTTAATTGTAGGACAGAAATCATCGCACATCATAGCTTATACGGCTGCTGCCGACGCGTCGCGACGCCGCTGATAATTATTTTATTTTCTATAAAAACCTGTTTTTATATGTGCGATTCACAACGTAGCACGCTACACACACCACGAAATATCGACAGCCGCGTTGTAACTATACACACACATATTTATATATTATGTATAATACTATGATGTATATGAAATAATAAATTCTAATAATATTAAATATCAAATCAATTATATTATAGGTATTATACTATTATATTATTTCAAACACTGTCATTTCAGTAGGGGTTGCGATCGCACCATCGCACATAGGCATGAGCCGCCACTGAGTGACAGGCACATGTATATACCTAGGTGCATACTAATAAAAAAAATGAAGAATGCTAAAATGGTTGTAAATAAATAATAAATGGAAATGAAGTATACAATTATAGAACTGGTAAATATATAAATTAATAAAATATTTATATAGATTTTCTATCAACCAACACCTTTCTTGATTTTATTTCGGCAAAACTTTTTATAACTTTAGAACAATCAATTTTTGCAGCTACTTCGTTTCCTATTAATAAAATTGATAGTGAGATATACAAATAACGTTATAAACATTCTATGCTAAACCCTAGTAAATATACTTAAATCATTTTACTCTATGGCAAAGACGAAGCCACTTGGCGCGCTACTTAGCAGCGCTGCTATCGGAAAAATACAAACGCATACGGATGGTTTCACACACGACCCAGCCACTGATTGGAAGTGCTACAGGCGGTGTGAGTGGTTGGCTTCGCGCTTCTCGTGACAAAACATATTTTTAGATTGGGGGTTTCACACGCGAATGCAATCGCACAACTTTTTTAGCAGCGCGTCGGTAGCGCGTTAGTAGCGCGATTAATCTGTATTTGATGAAATTATTACCATTTACGAAATACTCATTTTATTTCAGTTTGATTGGAGTATCCAGTCAATAGCTTTTATTTTAAATTATGCATTAATTAATATATTATTTTTAATAATTTGTTTTGAAATAATGGAATCTGATTGTGCTAACATAAATATTGAAGATTTTATAAGTGATGTAGAGAACTGGCCTGCTATTTGGGAGCTAAAGCATGATGACTATAGCAATAAAAATGCAAAACATAATGCGTGGGAAGCAGTCATAAGAAAATTTGTTCCCAATTTCAATGATATGTCTGAGGCTGAGAATAGTCCTCTATTCGGTCTTTTTAAAAGTAATGGATGCACCCAGAATCTTCTTGATCTATTTTTTCTTCTTTTTTTAAATAATAGCATGGCTAACACAAAACCAGTTTCCACGTCCATTTTGAGACTGATGTAGAAATTTGGTCTACCGACGCACGTTGCGTTATTTTTTTAGCAGCGCCACTAACGCGCTTCTAAAAATGTAAGCAGCACCACGAACGCGCTTCGAAAAGTAGTAGCAGCACCACCAACGCGCTACTAAAAATATTAGCAGCATCACTGACGCACTGCTAAGTTGCGCTGTCGAGTGGCTTCGTGTGAAGGAGCCCTAATTACTAATATTTCAGTACAAAGTTATAAGTATTTCATATTTTCAAAAAAAATGTTATTGATAAAAATATCAGTAAAATTTTAAAACGCAATTTTGGCACCCCTTGAGAATGGCACCCAATAGTGACCGTCTGAGTCGCCTTAGCCTACCGCTGACCCGGGTCGAAAGTATTGAACTTTTGACCGTATGTTTTGCAGTACGTTTGCTGAAAAGGGTACGTCATAGAAGGTACACAGTGACTGAGCTAGGGAATTGAGAATACCGCGGTAGTTCATCTTACCAATGTAGGTCAGTATCTATCTTAGTATTATAGGTTTACCAACTCGGTACACGGTTTAATATAGTTTATTTAAACTTGTGTGTGGCACGATACAACGTGTGATACCACTACCGCAGTACAATATGTCGTATACGTCGATTGGATCGATGTATAGACACACACAAAAGAAATTAAATCAACACTTAAAAGATCATAAACTCCTTATAATTCACACGATCACCATACGAGTCCTTTATTTTATTTTGCCTTCTGTCTTTATATTCTACATAATATACGTAAACTTACTGACTAAGATGATTTTAAATATTAATACATTTTAAATATACGTAAACTTACTGACTAGGATATTTCTAACAATATGAAATTTCTAATGTACATTCTGTTGGACGACAGTTCCCACGATCTAACTATAATTTGTTCAGCGCTGATTTGTTAAAATTGCTTAATACTACAAATATTATTATTAAATTTGTATCTTTAAACATTTATAAATTGTATCTTGTATATAGATACTTTTTTGTGGTACAATATTTTATGTCTTTTGTATTTGTTTGCTAAAGGATACAAAATACAAATGAAAATATATTTTTTTCTAAGAAATATTTAAAGTTTTAAAATTTTAAGGTTGCCTTATGTAATGTACAAAGTTAATTGAAATAAGCACATATTTCATAAGACAAGTTTTAACGGAGTAGATACTGCTTTGGCTTTTTTTAATATACAGAACAATTAACTATTGAATTTTTAACAAAAAAAAAAAACAAATCATCACTAAAAATGAACACTCATTACGAGGTAATGCGGTGTGTTTAAACTTTAAAATAAAGTGATGGGTGAATGTATTTATTTAAAGTTAAATTTTTTTTTTTTTTAATCTTATAAATTTAAAATGCACCCCATAATAAATGTTCATGTGTTCTTAATTTTATTGAAATATAATGCATTTCAATAATTTTACCTACTATAAAAAATAAAATAAAATATGAATTGTATCTTGTATCTAGTATTTATAGTATCTTTTTAGATTTGTAAAATATATCTTGTATCTTTCGGTGGAAATCGATGTATCTAACTATAGTACTGTAACTCCCTACACCACATCAGTATTATTTAATACTCTGTATATTATATTGTGTTAAATAATTAATTATAGAAAAAAAAGTTATAACATAGAAAAGATAGTATCTAAGTACTTTTTTTCGAGTATCTTGCGCAACACAGTCTATAACAATAATATTATTATCGCCATGCGGTGCCCAGCGCCGAGCGTTACGCTTTTCGAGCCGATCGATTGTGCCCTAGTAACGGTGCATACAGTGCGAGCACAACAACGCGGAATCGACGACGACAGGCTGATAAATGCGAACGGCAAACGGTGCTTGACGGACGCCCGAACGTGTCTGTTAAGCTCGCGAAGGGGAGAAGCGGCGCTACAGAGGTTGAACGAAACGGACGCGATCCCGCGGTTGCCGATGACGGATCGCCGTTGGTCGGGGGCGCAGGACCGCCTGTACGATTGCTTGCTGGACAGCGGCGTGCTGAACGATGTGCACACGTTGGCCGAGTCGGTGGTCAGCACGGTGCCGTCGGCCGAGCTGCAGGAGGAGGACGGCGAGGACGCGCAACGGATCGCTGACCGGTTGCTGGAGCGGAACGCGGACGACATCGACCGGGCGCTGGACGCAATGGTGCGCAACGCCCAGCTGGCCGTCGAGTGCCAGCTGGTGGACGTCCGGTGGCCGCGGCTGACGGAAATCATGGGACCGGGTCGGCTGGCGGCCGGGCGCGAGACTTTGCGCCGCCTGGACGCGCTCGTCCGGTTGCCGTTCACGTGCGACACGTACACGGGCCAGTACTTCCGAGAGCTCACCAAGGGGCTGGAGCGCGCCATGTCAGTGGACGAGTTCTTCGGGCCAGCGGCACGCGTGTACGCGAAACTGGTGCACGCTGCGCCGGACGTTGAAGGCGCGGTCGAGAGCTTCGTATCGCTGTGCGAGGCAACGCACTTGCGGTGCCAGCGTCGGCATCGCAACACCGCCGCCGCTGCAAAATCGGTCGCGGCCGTGTGCCTGTTGGCCGGGTGTTTGTCGGCAGTGTGCAAGCGTGGCGCCGCGGCCGGTGGTTCCAAGCATGTCAAGCCAGCCGTCGTCGAGTTCGTGGCCACTGTGGCCGCCGGGTGCCATGGCGTGCGCGAAGACACAGTCGGCTCGTACGCCGTGCTATGCCGCGCCGATCCCACGGCCGATTGGTTCGGCCGCGGCGTGGCCAGGTACGGATGTTCGCGGTCCACGTATTTCGCGTGCTTGCACGGCGACCGGACGCTGCTCAAGGCGGTTGTGGCTGATCTCGTCGGCTGGATGGCCGAGCCCCTGGCGCTCGTCAGCGGCAACGGGGACACGCTGCAGCACCATCGGGACGGCGCGGCCACTGTCCGGTACGCGAGCGCCGTGCACGCCGCGCACCTGCTGGCCAAGATGTTGCGGTACGGGGCCTCGTGGTCCATGTTCCCGGTCAAGGTGGCCTGCAAGGCGGCGGTGGCGGGCCGTGTGCATCCGGTCGGCCTGTCCGACTACTGTCTACGGTTTCTGTCGGCCAACCGGGATGCCGGCGTACCAGCCACGCTAACGCGTGGGCTCCGTGACCTGGTGTGTGCAGTGGTCGCGTTCCGGCCGCAAGTCATTGACTCCATGATGGATGGTGGCCATCATACGTGGTGCGCGCACCGGTTGCGCATACTGGCTGACGCGGTGCAGCGGCACGCGGCCGCGCTCGACTACTTGGCCGGTCGCGAGCACGTGTTAGACGAGTTGTTCGGGAAACGGTCGCGCCACCGTACCAACGACGATGGCATGGAGTCGCTGATCAGAGTCGCGGCCGCACTTAGCGCACGTCACGAACACGTGTGGCGGCTGGTCACCAGGTGGATGACGTTCCTGGAGGCCGCGGTCGCTAGCGGATTACCGTGCCGATCGCTGATGGCCAACGTGCATTGCACACCTCTGGCCACGCTCACGTACCATCTGGAAGAACAATCCGGATCACCGCCGGACAACGATGATTGGTCCGATTCGCGACAAACGTTGTTGTTGGCTGTGGCCTGCGCAAACGATCCGGGCAAGCACTGGCTCAATCGGATCGGCGCGGTCCGCTCGCTCAACGATTTTCTGCAAGTCCATTTGGACCGCGTGGAAATGACGTTGGAGGAACCGGACGTTTGCAAATCACTCAATTCGATTGTTGACGTAGCCTATTCGTTCTGTTCTTCGTTTGAAGGTGCGTGTAAAGTATATACACATCTTACTGTACATATATCACAGGGTGTGTCACAATGATTGTCTAATATTGCGATATTATTTCTTGCGTTGTTGTTATTATTTTATTAATCTTTTTTTTTTATTTCTGAAGGAAAGTGAATGTAGATGGTATTTGGGCAAGTCAAAAATCCAACTTTTTTAATACTTTTTTAAAAAGTCGAAAAAAATGTTAAAAAAATTACGAAAAAACGGGAAATTTTACACAAAATCACGTTTTTATAAAATACATTTTTTTTAAATGCTCTAACTCAAAAACGAAAAACCGTAACAACTTGAAATTTTCACCAAATCTTTATATTGGCATTATCTATACATACTTAAGTTTTCAAAGTATTTTGACATATTTTGACATATTTATAGATAATTTAAATTTTCGATTTTTGTAAGTTTTTTTTTTAAAATATCTATAAAATTTTTTTGGCTGTCCGAAAACTCTTGAAAATGTATTAAAGGATTAATTATAAGTTATGCTAATTGTAATTAAAAAATGTCGGAGATGGTTTTACTTAAATTTAATTTTATAAGCCCATAGAGTTAAAATTTGTATAAAATATGTTAAAATCGCCATAATTTGCAAGTTATTTTGTAGTTGAAAAATCATAAAATTTTTTCTGTTTATACTTAAGGTTTAAAATTTTAACACTAGGTTATCCATAAGCTAATCTTCAAAAATATATAAAACAATTTCTACCGGACTTAAAAGAAAAAATGTTATGAGTGTTTGAAATTTAAATTTTTACGAAATGGCATTATAATTCAATTATTATTAAACAAAAAAAATATTGTATTTGATTACTAGTATTAACTGCAGATGTGTAGCGATTGCCAGTTAGTAAGTCCTTACGGCATGTCATGCAGTAGACTAAAATCTAATACTTTTAATCGTTGGACAAGAGTTTTATTTTAAGGTTAATTTCGTTGCAGGGCTGAAAATGTTACTCGATGTCAGTGATGGTGCTAAAACCGAAAAAGTGAAATTAACCGAACTTTATTACTATTCTTATAAACATTTTGACGATCATTCGACGATCGCCAGAGACGTTCTAGTTATGCTGTGGCTGCGATTAATAGAAGCGGCAATACATACGTTCAGTTTACGCGTCTACGTGGATTTAAAACTGAAATACCAAGTGAGAATGTATAATTATTTATCATAACAGTAGTACGTATACACGGCTGAGACACTGATAATTTAAGTTTTATTATTGTATAATACGCTGTTTAACATCAAACATGTGTAAATTGATGCATAATACGTATACATATTGTGAATATATCTGCGTGTAGAATATATAAATGTACGGGTGATGACCGATGGCTCGACTGCGGCGCGACGGTGCGTTGGTTCATTTATGGTAATAGCATTTAAGTTTGGTATATTCATCAGACACAGCCCGGCAATCACTGATCGTAATGATCATCTTTGCCCTCCAGTCGTTTAATAATGATTGTGCTTGTATACGCGCGCATTACCGTCGTCGTCCGTGAATAGAAAGTCAATATACATAAATTATTATTATATATCATTATAATTTACATGGTGGTGTTGCGCAACTACGAAAAATTGTCATAACACATTATACACGATGTACGAACGATCCACGGGAAGGGTGCCAATTAACTTTATTTTAAATTTTCCTTCCGGTGTCAAATCCATCGCATGCACACCTTGTGAAATTGCCGTTTTTTCATCAACAGGATACGTTGGCAAAATTGTACGACGAAAATCGTACGGAAGACGGAACGGCCGTTATCGTAGACGAAACTACCGACTTGTTGACGAGGTTGCAAAGTCCTATGTTGCAGACGGCCTGCAGTGCCCGCGAGACCGTGTCCGGCTGCAACGTTTTGTCAGAGTTTTTGACTAACACAGATTGTCGCAGTGACGTTTGGCTGCCAAAGGCCCGGACCACGGTAATCCACTGCGATCAGATGTCTGTGAGTCGGATAAAAACTATGTACAGTGTCTAGTATTTATTTTGTTTTTCGTACAATTTTTCGAATTTTCAATTTGTACCATAATTAATTGCATATATATGTATACAACGTGCGTGTAACACACTGTGTTTTTACATCGAAAGCATTGCATACAACCGTACTACACGTGATTGTCTTTAGGGACCAGAGACGGTGGATTTGATAGTGTTGTTCGGTCACCGCCGTTTCGAAGGCCAACTCGACCTGAGCACGTTCGGTCGTAAATTAAAGAACCTAACCGATTTTGAAGCCAACGGAATACGATTAGCGCTAAGGTGGTTACAAAATGAACGCGTTGCGCAACGCATTATATTATTATTATTATACTATATTATATTATGGTCTCGGTATTACAATATAATATGTTAGACTATACCGGGTGTGTTTGACCGCACAGGTACGGGTCAAGCGTCGGGCTTGTGACGGAAGATTCGATGTCCAAACTCGAACACCTTTATAGCGGTGTCGAAAGACTGCAAGAATCGGCGTTATTCGATTGCATGACGTGCACATTGTTTATAGCGTCCCAAGGATCCGAAAACAAGTTTGTGTTTTATTTATACGCGCTAGCGCACGCTCTCTCTCTCTCTCACACACACACACAACGAAATAATATACGTAAAATCGACTTTATTTATTTTCTCATCCAAATATACCAAATAAATGTGTTTAGATGTGTCGAGGCATGTGCTGTACTACTCAAGCTCGGCGAAACGATGCGTTTTGTTTGGCCGTTCGCCTTTGACGGTCACGACATCGACAGAACAGCTGCTTTTGGGCATCTGATTGAAGGGTTATTGCAACAAGAACAACCGGAAGTGCACAACGCGTTTAAGGTTAGAACACTATATATATATATGGATAATGAGGAAAGATAGATCATAATATAGTATTAATTTACGCAGTTACATAAAATAATAAAATATTAATATGATATTTTTTCAATATCTTACAAAATTTGCCACCCACAAAAATTTGACGGCCGTGGTAGTTGGTACAAGTGATGGGAATTATTCTAGTATTCAAATAATTGAATTTGAAGAGTTTTATCATAAATAATTCGAGTATTTGAATAATCGAATACTCAAATATCATTCGACACGATATTCATATATATTTGACACTACAATACAATACTTAACGAAAATTATTCGTTTACGTGGAATATTCAAATTATTTACGATAGAACACTTCGAATATTCGAATTCGAGTACTCGAATACTCGAATAATTCCCATCACTAGTAGGTACCGTATAGAACTCATAATATCAAACCTATACCTATACTGCAGCGGCTGCAGTATAGTATAGCGTTTACCGGCTTCCATAACGTAGGTAATATTAGCTAACCTAACCTTAAAGAATCTAAAATATAGATAATATTATGAACACGGGATGGAGTAATGGAGTACAATCATGCAGCATAACGATTGACCCCAATGGCATCTTAATACGCATGTATGAGCAGTAGTGAGCGTTTATTGTTTAAAATTGCTGCAAATGACGCATGTGCGTAATGGGGACCGGTGCCCAAACGGCCAACTGCTATGCGAACCGATTACATGTCGTATTATAATATAAACCAGGGGTCGGCAATAGGCGGCCCGCGGAAGGAAAATAATTGGACCGCCAAAAATATTTTGTTAGTTTTTAGCTCATCATAGAAATATGAAATATAGATAGATAGAATATTCAATATATATATATATATTTATATATATAGAATTTTTATGATTTATTTGAAAATTACGATAGTGTTTATCGTTTATAATTTGTCTTAAAATGTGTTTTAGTACAAAAATACATTAATGTTAAAATTACGTTTAAATTTTTTCTGGCCCTCGACATTTTTTTTTAAAATTATCTGGACCTCCATAGAAATTAATTGCCGACCCCTGGTATAGGCTATAGCTTTATTTCAGCGTATACGAAATAAGGTAAGTTACGTAGGTACTTTTCGTTTCAATGAACATGCGCGTATACAAACGAAGGAGTGGAAACGAAAACGAGATTTATTTATTTATTATTCATATTCGTATCGCACGATTAATTGCAGTGTCTGTCATAATATTGGTCAAGGATCGACCAGTCATTTATATTGAAGTCCGGAAAATTGAAATAATAAATTTACGAGATCCAGAGCAAAAGAAATACTACATTATAATATTATTTACTAGTTATATTACTTATATATTTTAAAACAAGTTACACTGTTTAATTACTTGACAACCTATGGGTATGAGTTTGATACATTAAAATATGAAAATTATTATTAAATAATGAAAATGATTAAAAAAGAAATTAAACCAATGGATACTAGTAATGTTTTATATGCGATCCAGTTGTCTGTCTTCTGCGGTCGGGAGTTGAACGGCGGTCTGTCGATCGTTGCGGTAGAGACGTTCGTCTCGGTGAAAAATTGTTTATTACAAATCTGTTCGGATGAGATATAATATTATGTCTGCATGTTTATCGGATATTGCCCGAAAGACATCGGGAGATAGCAATATTGTCCCGACCGGGTAATTCGACGTCACGATAATATCGAGACGTCGGTTATAATATTAGGACGACATACTATCTTTGACTCGAGCGTTACGTTCAACGTTTATCGATGAAAATTGTTATTTCTTCTTTTTTCTATGGCCCCAATTGTTTCATGGGTGACAAATACTTATTAAAATAAAAATAAACGAATTGAAGATTGTTAACGAAGATAATACTCTCGGATACGGGTCATTTGATATAATACGTGAAATGCAATTGTTATACATAATATTAGCATATCAATTAAAATTCAAACAGCCTGGTGGGTAGAATTAGCTAAAAAAATTTTGACGTATTCGACGATATCGATTAGAAATTATTAATACTCGTGTACGATACTATTATCGTCATATATATTATACTTAAAACATCTGAGCAATAATGCGTTGGAAATATTTATTATACCATCATTATGTAGGTATATAATTAAATACAATTTTAGTAACATGGGTAGGGTATTCCGACAAATGAGCGAATACAAAATGAACGAATAAAAATATGGGCAAAAACATATAGAGCGAAAAAATATATAATATAAACGTTTTTGTCTTTAAATATTTTATACCAGCTATGTACCAATTATGTGAAACTACAGTGAAATATTTTAGGATTCGAAAAGTCTACGATGACGATTCGATAAGATTACGTTTATGATCATTTGTCTTATCTGAATCACTGTCGTTGTACCTAGGTTGAATTTGTCATTTTAGTCGTTCCAAAATCTATTTTAACTGATTTTGAAAACGCCTCTATTAATGCTTTTAAAGAAGTATTTCCACAAATCGAAAACCGTGATTGTTTTTTTCATCTCAGTCAGTGTATTTGGCGAAAACTGCAGACTATAACTTCAATGCAGGAAAAATACATCAATGACCCAAATTTTTCTATTCAGATTCGCTTACTACCACTTACGTTTGTTCCAATAAATTACGTAGAAAAAGTATTTGAGGAACTTTTAGATAGTGAATACTACAAAGAAAATGAGGATTTTCTTCAACCCATAGTAGACTATTTTGTAGATACGTGGATAGGCAGACCAACTCGAAGACAGGGAAGAAGAAATCCAATATTTTCAATTCAGATGTGGAATTGTTATGAAGCAACTAAACACGGGTTACCAAAAACAAATAACTCTATTGAAGGTAATCAGAAATTATTTAATAACTTGTAATCATGTATATTATATAAATTATACTTAATTGTTTTATGCTGGAATAGTGGCTTTAATTGTCTACTAGGGTCGTGTAATCAAACAATTTGGAAGTTCATAAAAGCCCTTCAAAATCAACAAACTTTAGTAGATATGCAGTTACATCAAATTAATAGTGACATACGTTCGTCCAATAAAAAAAAAATATATAATGATTCTGCAGAAAAATTAAAAAATATAGTTGACTATTATAATACTTCCACACTTCAATATTTAAAAGGTATCGCGTATAATTTTTTATTGCAAGTATAATTAAAGTATTAATTCAATAAGTATGTCAAATATAAACAAATATGAAATATTTTAGTTTATATTATTATATTTTTTATTATATGTGCAATCTATTATATTTTCGCTCTATATTATATTTTTCAACAACTAACCTAGGTACGACGACAGTGACTCAGATAAGACAAATGATCATAAACGTAATCTTATCGAATTGTCATCGTGGACTTTTCGAATCCTAAAATATTTCACTGTAGTTTTACATAATTGGTACATAGCTGGTATAAAACATTTAAAGACGAAAACGTTTATATTATATATTTTTTCGCTCTATATGTTTTCGCCCATATTTTTATTCGTTCATTTTGTATTCGCTCTTTTTCATTCGCTCATTTACGTTCACTCTTTTTCTTTCGCTCATTTGTCGTAGAGCCCATGGGTAGGTATACCCTGTAGGTACAACTGAATATTATAGGATATAAACTATTCAACGTAGGCGAACATGTACTCGCCGATTCCAATAATCGTAATTTATATTCTACGAAAGATGATGTTATGGTTAATGTTTGTAATATATACTACTGGCAGAATATTATCGATGAAGTGCGTGGAAAAATGCATATGTTATTATTGTTAATTTATTTTATAAAGGTTATTGAAGTATTAACTTTATACTACCTACAGTATATACCATAAATACACCGGAGAGTAAAAGTGGAACGTTATCCACACGCAGCATGTGATCATTATATTTTTTACACGGTTATTATGAAAAATACAAGGTAAACTCCGTGTAGCCTAACCTATAGCATCAATAAATGTATATTTTTTTCCATCAGGTCATCTCGTACTTAATTTTAGTAGTATCAAAAAAAAAAAAAACAATCAACTTTGGATGTCCATATACTCTCAAGTATGACCAGACTTGATTTTGAGAAATTATTAGGTATACAAGGAATATTATACGGAACTTTGTCGAGTACTTACATTTATGTGTATACTATATAAGTTAGTATAGTTACCCAACTTCATTAAAGATTCATGTAATCAACCTTTATCAAACGTTCGAGTACCCGAACGTAATGAAAGTTCTTGAGTTTAGTATTGATATATTGAAAATATAAACATACTATACTTATATTGTAAGTATCTTATTGTAACAGGGCCTTGCCCGTTTAATACTAAATAAATAAATATTAATTCCGGTTTTATTTGAATTCGTTCGAGAATAATGGCAATAGCCAACGTAATGTAATAACTAATAATATTATAATATATTGTTTCGTGTCTATAACACTTCTCTTTATTAAAGTAAACATTTTACGATTGAATGTATTATTTTCTCGGCACGTTTTATTTTATCAATTAGACTTCGTCTAGATGGGGCTGCGCCTCAGACCACTCCCCTCCGATCCGGGTGTTTGTCATTCCACCAATAACGGAAAGACGGGTTACTGATGGTGGATGTTTATCATAGCGCCTACGGCGTGATGATGGGTCACAGGAAGTCTGGTTATTTGACGACTGTTGTCCAGTCCCAGTTTGAAAATCACAAATTTGGTACCAATTAATAAAAGTTTTAATATCTAGCGGTTGGTCGATTCATGTAGAATTGATAGGCGTTATGGACATTTCAATCCAAGAGAATACCATTGTTTAGTGAGTAGTTCGGTCAGGTAGGCAATCCGACTGCATCAAATTTTATCAATTTAATTTTTTATTTATAGTACCGCGTATACTTGTTTTCCAATTCAAGCAATCGAATCGATTTATTGCGTATTATGCAAATTATGCAATTCTATGACGTTCCGGTAATTTTGCGTGTATGGGTATTAAAGTATTTACACAAACGTATAATCATTTAAAACGTTTTGACTAGTAGAAGCATAGGAATTATGTATAGATAGTAGTAGTTGTAGATAGCTACTATATAGTACACTACCGCTTAATAGCGTTTATAATCGTATAAATCATGCAACAGACGTAGTGCTGAGGTTTTGAATAGCTAAAATGTATCGCGAAAAGCGACACACAAGATCTGAAGCGATCTGTAATTAAAAACGGATGGGCCTCCCTTTGCTGTACAGTTGGGGGTGGAGCGTACCTCATTTATAGGATAGGTCATTATTACAATGGATTTGTTAAATTTGAATGCAATGATATATATCATTGTATACGAATAACGATTCTGAACGGAGTTAATATATTTGTCTAAATTCTAAAATGTGTATTGTGTATATAATAATATAGTATTTTATATTTAAATTGAAATACGATGCAATTTCGTAAAAATTTAAATTTCAGACAGTCATACAATTTTTTAAGTCCGGTAGAAATTTTTTTATATATTTTTGAAGAGTAGCTTATGGATAACTTAGTGTTAAAATTTTGAACCTTAAGTATAAACAGCAAAAATTTTATGAATTTTCAACTACAAAATATAACTTGTAAATTATCGTGATTTTAACATATTTTATACAAATTTGAACTTTATAGGCTTATAAAAAAAAATTGAGTGAAAAGATCACTGATATTTTCTAGTGCAGATAATTTAAGCTTATTATAAACCTTGTATTAAATTTTCGAAAGTTTTCGGCCAGCCAATTAAATTTTATAGATATTTAAAAAAAAAAAAATTTACAAAAATCGAAAATTTAAATTGTCTATAAATAAGTCAAAATATGTCAAAATACTTTGAAAACTTAACCATGTATAGAGAACGCCAATATAAAAATTTGGTGAAAATTTCAAGTTGTTGTGGTTTTTCGTTTTTGAGTTAGAGTATTTTAAAAAAATGTAGTTTGTAAAAACGTGATTTTGCGTGAAATTTCCCGTTTTTTCGTAATTTCTTTATCGTTTTTTTCGGTTTTTTAAAAAATTATTGAAAAAATTGCATTTTTGAATCGCCCAAGTACCATCTACATTCAGTTTTCTTTCAGAAAAGGTACTGTTTAAGAAAATCGAAGCGTTTTTACTACCAAAAATCGTGGCCTCAGACATAAAAAAAAAAAAAAAAAAATAAAATAAAAAATAAAAAAAATTATACATCATTGTAAAACCAATAGATTCCATCACTCCATTCAGAATCTAAAATTCGAGTTCATTATATTATTATACGATAATACTATTATGTCATCTGTACCATGTCGATACCGCTTGACGTGTATGTTTCTGCGTTGGTGTAATGCGCATTATAATTATTATAATATAAAGGTTCATTTGGCTCGATGCGTATACTATACGTTTTGTATGAACTTAATTAGTGATTTTTTTTTTTGTCGTGGAATCACTGCGTAGCGATATGAAGTTATGAAAAAAATAAAGTATTCGAGTGTACGCCCCCGTCGTCGTCGCGCGGAGGTCAAATTGAACAATGGAGCATTTAACCTTTTAATGACTTTTTTCAACTGAAATTATGCGCTTTTGACTTATAAATTTCGTATGTGTAACCATAATAGGGGATACGCGTATATTACGATGTATAGCCGTATGGGTAAGCGAGACGTCATATCATACTATTATTGTTCATTGTTCGAGGTAACAATCACGGCAACTGTACCTAATTCGCACGAGTGTGTCAATGTCGTCGATGATTTATTATTATTATTATTTTTTTTTTCCTTTAATGCAATCATTGTTGTTACAGATGTCCGGCGTCTCTTGGTGGCTCCTGTGTGCTGGCTGGTCGTCCGATTGCTTTTGGGGCCATTTGACTTGGTCCGAGATATGCCGTTGGCTGTGTCTACCTGTTCTGTTTTCCGTCGATTATCAGGCATTCTTCTTCACCTGTCTGGCTGCGGCCTATAGACGCCAATGGTTGGAGGCGTTCAACCAAGGCCGATTTCGTGAAACCATCTATCGGGTATGATAGGTACACTGCTATTGCACTGCAGGATCTTCCAGGACAATGGGAACATTTGGAATAACTCGTAAATTATTAACTAACATTCTATACTATCGAAAACAGAACAATATTATGTACCTACATTAAATCCCGTTAAGAATGCAGAGGGTAAAAATATCACGACCCATCCATTTGTAAATATATGGCTGTACTACGCTTGGAATCGAAAGCTGACATTGGCTTTTTCCAGCACCAACAAAGTCTAAATTGTGCACGCGCTGGGGTTATTGGACCACATCGATCGCGGTTACTGCGGTTTAGGTGAAAAAATAATGGAAAATATAACTGACAATACTGGTTTTGTTGACAACGTGTTAATATTTGACGATGAGGTACATACTCATATTAGAAATATATATGTTTATACGTACAAATGAATACCACCGTGTACGGACATTAACTTTAAGACATGATAATTTTAACCTTTGGACTTTTAGCGACATATAATGTAAAAAAAAAGATTGATTCATAATCAACGCACAACCAACACCTTACTATGATACCTAGCGACTTGAAATGTTCAAGGTATGTTTGGATCATAGCCTAGGCATGCAATAAGAAAGAATTTTTCAGAGATCATATTTTTAAGGGTCGATTGCTGTTCGGGTTTCGGCCCTGGGCCAGATGTATAATGTTTTTCACTTACCAGCTACCAAGGTAATATTTTATGTTGATTTTATCATGATGGATATAAATTACCTAGTAAATGTTTCGAGTTACTATGATAACCAAAATAACAATCGAATAATTAGGTAATATGGTAGTCTAGCTTTTGCTAATTTGGCTCTGTTTTTCTCAATTATTCAAAAAACTATTGAGAAATTCAAAAAATTGATTTCTTCACTACACCAAATGAAAGTTATAGCTTTTTATATACAAGTGCAATCTTTCTAGTCAAAATATTGTACAAAGACATAAAAAAAAAATTAAATTAAAAAAAAAAAAAACAGCACACATCATGATGAAACCAATAAGTTCCTCGTTTCACTCAGATCTAAAAACCATGAAATTACTTCTAGGAGAGTTATTTCCAATATTTCACTATTCTGGAATATCTTATCTCTCACCAGAGAGACTTGAGTCAATGAAGTGGAACAGAAATCATTTTACGATGTATCCAGTATTGTTTTCTTTCCAAATATTCTTATCGTATATATGTATTTTTTATATTTCCAGGGCGATTTTGCTGACTTCCGATTGGTAGACCACGCCGATTATTTGGAGAGTTTGGCGAATAAATACCAGCGGTCCATATCGAAAAGACTTGTTTCCGAATTCGATGCGTGTTAAAATCTTTGCATTTACAAGAGCTTATATTATAAGTTATGATACATTATGTATGCGTGCTCTATTCGGGTCAAAATGATGTTCAGTCAGGACAGAAAATAATGTAATATAAAAAGTATATAGTTCTTCTGTTGACCTCTAATTGAGTAATATACTATTCTAGTTGAATAATACGGCGAGATTGCTAGCGAAAAATATCCACTGTAGATAATGTCCTACACGTTCCGAGTGTAAATATTGATCGCGCCACACATCGTGATGTGTAACTAAATGTATATTTAAAGAACGTATATCAAACGATCACAGTCGTGTAACATTTTACATTACTAGTAACATGAGATTTGTTAGTTCAACAATATAAGTAATATATAATATATATTATGTGAGTGCTCTGTAAATATTATTCCAGTATCGATTGGGATCCAAACAGTAAGTTGTGACGATTCTTTTCGTCTGCTGTCGTGATATTAAAATACGAAGTGAGCATGAAGGTGAATTAATATTTTCGCCCGCCGATTTATAGGTATGTAAAACGTAATATTTATTTTGCAAAACAAGCGGTCATCGAATTTCAAACAAAAGAGAGCCCTATCTACAATTTTGGTTTCTGTTTTCAAGTGTCGGAGCACTTTTAACCATATAAACGTACTACGATTGTACAGCAGTAGGTATCGAATTTCGTTATTTTAAAATAAAATTCAGAATATTTGTATAAACTAGTGGAAATGTTTATAGTTTTTAAGTGGATTCTTTTACGTCTCGAATCATGTATTACTTGCCTTGATTGTTGGCAAAAAAAAAAAATGTATGACGTGGTAAGAAAAGGAAAAATTGTACCCAACAAATTTGAGCATTTGATAATGAATACCGGAGAAAGTGTATATTTGGGACCAAGAGACTATGTTATGTGAAAAGGTCATGACGTGGTTGAATAATAACATCCATAGTTTACAAAGTCATAAGACGTATTTTAGTGATTGTAATTAATTATTCGAAATCTTGATAATATTTTATACGCAACTTTACTACTTGACAAAATTTGTTGCATAACAAGTGACGTAAAAATATAATATATTCGTTGGGTGCATCATTATATGCATGTGTAAATTTACGTAACGTAATTTTGATAAGCTATTTCAATTATAATAGCACAGATAAAAATATTTGGTCGGCAAATTGTTGAGAAAAAGAACATTATTCTTCGAGTTATAAAATTCTAAATGATAAATTTCGATTATGTTTGTGAAAGCTGAACATATCTTACCGCGATGTAAACTGTTTTAATATTAAGTGAATAATTGGTGGCACTTGAAGAGTTAGAAGAAAAAAATCAAAATCAAACAGTCACCCCGCAGGCCCGGACGTATAATAATAATAATAATTTTATTATATTATAGTGTTCAATTTGCAACGAGAAAAATGTGATAAACCTCCGACATTATTTGTGAGGTTTGGTAAGTTCCCTAACGAGGCATAATAGATTACATATGTAGGTTTCGAGATAAACAAAACTATACCATGTACTATGTAATACACGTCCTACACGAATAAAAACACAAAATTGAAATTTCTTCCGCAGCGCCGATTAAATTAATCGTATTGCTCTCTGAACGCCTGAACTGCACAAAACAAGCAAATTATGTATTAACTATTTTGTATTTTTATGTACCTATGTGACTATATTATGTAATATGTATTATGTATTTAATATTTTAATTAAATCAGAAACTAGATCAGTTATTTTTATGAAATACAGAAATAAACAAATGCTAACCATACAAACTATAAACTAAGTTTTGACCGTCCTATGTGATAATAAAGTGTACTTTTTGTTATTTTTTTCGTATTGAAACTTACGTACCAGTAGGTATATACCTATTTTACCATTTATATATTCGCCTGCTCAGGTAAAGTTTGCTATCAAAAAAATGGTAAAGTAAACGGTGACATACAACGGAAAAAGTAGCAGCGTTGTATTAATGTGTAAACGCGCACATCACATGAAGTGTTCGAGTTAAATTAGACCATATTATTATATTATGGCGGAAAATTTGAACGGTTTACAATTTTCGGGTAGAATATTGTCGGGAAACGAAATACGCTTCGGTCGCTTCGGGGACGTGCTCCGAGTGTACGAAATATACAAGGTATAGATGCTGGTTGAAGGATAAATAACAATATTTACCGACATCACATAAGCACTGTCTGACGTTAAAGTTGATGCAAATACGTTTCTATAAGGCGTCATAATTTAATATTGTGCGTGTAAATTAGATTATGCAACATCTATTCTTCATTCAAAGAAGAACGGTAGGTGAACGCTATTACCGCCCGACGCCATATGAAACGTTTGTGTTCGTAAGTCTGTGATAGACCTTTCACATACGGCCCGGGGTGGAATAAAAATTACAGTCTAGTGCTAGACTTATCGTTTCGGCTGTAAAGTATCTACTTCGTCACCACCACCGCCGGAGAGTGACTGCACAACGTTTCTATAGGTAGGTACAGTCATCAATGTTATTATCATCGAACCGTGTACATGTCAATATCATATTGTATCGATGGACAAGTACTAAAAATATTTTTGAAAAGCAAAAAATAAATTTATAAAATAAATTTACTAAAAAAAAAAAATATATTTTTAAAAGATAAATACAAGAATGTATTTATTAGAAATGAATATCCTGTTCAATTGTTTACTCAGCAGTAAATTAAGTTAGATTAAGTGGATTAAGATGATTACGCGATTGGACTGAGTACCTAGGTATATATAGTTTAATAGTTGAGTTGTACAAATGAATTAAGGTTTAATATTTACCGAAATGAATGCATACTGAACAATAACTAAAAGTATAATGCACAGACAACAGAAACATACTTTTTGGTAAAATCATTATAATTACAATATTTCCGAAAAATGATCGTAACATTCATAACACATACAAAAAAGTACTTAAAACAAATAACGAGAAAAAAGAACATATTTAAAGTCTATGACCAATGAAACGATAATTTTATTGGCTAAAAAATACAGCATATTGAATCGGGTTTGTAGATTAAATACTTGGTAAAAAAATAAAAATATACGGTGTGAGATGTCCTATGGACATTATATATTAGGATCTATGTTTGAGAGATCGACAGGCTCTCGTATTAATGTGGTACTTAGGAAATAGTTAGGTATAGGTATCATGCATCAATAAATTCGCCAAACATGGGACCACTCAGATTTAATACGTCGATTCAAAAACGAGGAGAAGGAAGAAAAATAAAATAAAAATAAACGTGGCTGTCTTGGCAAATAATATATTCCATCAATTTGTTTATTGGGTTCAGTTACTCGTTGAAATATTGGTCTCAATATTTCCCATGGAACAATGACCGAAAACACAATACTCCACCAGCTCGTCTAAGACATACACACACACACACACACACACACACACACACACACACACACACACACACACACACACACACACACACACACACACACACACACACACACACACAAACGCTCAAAGTTGTCGTCATCGTTATTAAATGCTAGCGAACTATCAGTTTTCCATTATAAGCTAGGTATATAACCTACGTTTATATATTGTTTTAAATTTGGTGGTGATGGAAAATAATAAAAAGCAAAAGCAATATATGTGTAACTAGTCGTGTTCTCTAAATGTTTGTCTAACCACTATCACCAGTTATATAAGTGTCGTGAAAAGAAAAAAAATAAAACAATAATGATTTTACGTGACCTTCTCGACTGAACCGCAATTTTTTCTCTCGTACAGTCGTTTATACGTGCGCACGCATACATTCGTACCGCCGCAATCTGTTATTATTATTTGATTTTTTTCTACCACCACGTGAAAACGAATAAAAACAGACATAAATTAAAAGTTCGGCGATAATTATGGTAGTTGGATTGTGTCGTGGAACGAACGGTTTAACGATGAAAACATTTCAAGCAGATAAAATGAAAATACATCTTTCAACTGTACGTTATACTAGTACTAATTCTAGTACTAATTTAAAGAGCACAAATAAATTATATATACCTGGTAAAGCTAAACTTTGTAGATTAAATTCAAGGTTTAAGATTTTAAATTTTGTACGAATAAATCTGTAAGCATATACGGTTTTATTCATTACGCCCAGGGGTGGATCCAGAACAAAATACCAAATGGGGAGGGTGATTTTAAAAATGGGTTATCTAACTTATAAATACATCATATTCAATATGTGTATATATGGAGCATGGTTAATGGTTTTGTCTTTAAAAACCCGGATGGTCACCCATCTAGTAAAACACAGCACTGATCAGCGGCTGCGGATAATAACATTGCACCACACCCAATAATTAATAATAACAATATTTATTCACTCATAAATCACGTAATATAGAAAATTTCCTTTTCAAATAATTATCATTCATCGGTTATGTGCATATGCATAAATATTATAGTATTATGTACCTGCGCCATTAGATATTATTGTGGTCTTGCGGATCGATGTGTCTGCGATGTTGTCAACTAATTATTCATTTGTTCGTTACGAGAACAAATCGAATTGTAACAAGTTGCTTGTACACCGCAGTTCAGTATCACTACGTCAGCTCATTATTTGGTCTCTACGGTATATTAAAATATTAAACTATTGCTACCGATAGAGAGAATAATATCGTTATAAAACTGTTGGCAGCTGCTAAGTGCGTATCGTAAAAATAAACATGCCCGAGTGTAACAACTATACCTACTACAAATGAAAATTAGCGAACAATGTAATTTCTGTTCTCTAACAGTTGGCGAACAACTTTGTTGCCGAATGGCGGGTTAACGAAACGGAATGATCCCTGCGATAATAATAATATGTTGTATCGCAGTACAGATTAATAATCCGTTCCATGGTAGCGCATATACCGCACAGGCATTTCAGCTGTATTATACCGATAATAATACGCGTTTGATTATGTTTCGTTCAAATGAAATAGTACAAATGCGAGAGTAATCACCGGCGACGACGGAAATACAATATTATATTTAACACCGGTCGAAATTAACCAATTAAATGTCGTATTGTGTATAGTACATAAAAAAAGTATAAGAAAATGGCGCGGAAGTTGTTTTCGAAAACTAAATACCTAAGCCTGCACACCTCGTAATTAACCTGTGGTAAAAATGAAGAAAACGTCACACGAGAAATCGGCCCAGCAGTTTGTATACAATGACCTGTAGACAACCGCAGATTTTATCCGTAAGCGTTCAATTTTACCCGACGCAGTACGTGTGCTCATGTAATTTTCATCATATTTAAACTTGAAAAGTTGCTGTTGATAACAACTCGAGAGAAAATCGATTTCCCCCATAGACATCGCCGTAATACTTTATTCAGCGGATTATCTCGTAAATATTATTTAGAATTTGATCACAACCGAGAAACCGCGTTACGTAACCACAACGAATCGTAAATATACGAAGATAAATAATGCATTAGATCTATAACTATTGAACTTACTTGATCTTTACTGTTTGTTTAATCGTTTAAACTTGTGTTATGGTAAAAAAAAGCACTTATGTACAATAATTATGCACTATAATAATATTCGATACTATTTTGTTTAAAATGTTAGACAGGTGTGAAAGTCATTCTGTGATAGCATATTATGTAAAATTACATCGATCAACTGAATTGTAATGTTTTTAGTTTTAATCCGATCGAGTGAAACGGTAACTGTTTCGTAAGAATTTTTGTACAATAATATGCCGAATAAATATTATCAAAATTTTAAAATCTTGGTGTATATTATATGTAATATAGATTTCGTTGTAGATACCAATGAGCATTCTAAAGGTTGTATCCTTTTAAAACAGCAATATAAGAGTATAAGAGTAAAATGAGTAATTCGTTTTCATTAAAATTTTTTTACAACAATAAAATATTATAAATTATTGTCGTAATAATTCTACGTTTTTAAAATATATTCTTATCCCATCCACTGTTTACGGAAACTATGACTTTAGATGTTCTAACTTTTGATCTCCTAAAAGAGATTATATTATATTATTTTATGCCACATTCATAAGATTCCTCGTTCAGGTTACTCAGTCGTCAAAGGATTTTTCAATATTTCAACATTAAAAAAATTAAGCCGACCAAAAATAAATTACAATTTCTATATTTATTTCTAAGGTATTACCCTTTAAATTCCATAAAGTTCCCTAAAGTAAATAGAGAAATCATAACTCTATTTAAAATTGTTTTGAACTTATTATTAATTACTAAACATCCCGTGTAATACTTTACTGATGCTCTAGGAAACAATATTAAACTAGCTGATTTCTATTATAGTTCATTAAAGTGTTCGTGGAAAACACAATAATATTATAAACAAACTCATAGTTATACGTTATCAGTGTTATTCATAGTCAAATTGGACCTGGTTTCCTGGATTAGCAATGGTTTAATAGTAGTTTAATAATAGTTTATCTTTTTTGTTATTCATAGACGATAAACTTTACTTAGATTATTGACTAAGTTTATTGATAAACCTCTGAGTTATAAACTAGGTAAATACTGAGTTTAAAGTTGGTTTATTATAAAAATCACTATTATTTTTAATATGTATTATCATTTAATTTAATTCATTCATGTTTTAAAAACTTGTGCGTTTTATACTTACGAAAAATGGATATTGGTAATGTACAAAATGTTAGACGCATAAGAAATTTAAGAAATGTGCATTTTATTAGACAGTGAAAAGTATATAAGATTCGTAAAAATCCTTACAACAAACTTACTACCTAATAATGAATTTCGTAATAAGTATCGATTTTCAAAAGCAGAATATTTACAAATCGTAAACGAAATTCGTGACTTTTTACCTCGAGCGAGCAGTTAACAATCACGGAAAACCAATTTCGTCGAGCTTACAATTGTTGATTCATATAAGTAATCTAAAAATATTTTACCACAATTCATAAAATATAACGATAACAATGACATGAAAAAAAACACCTGGAAAAACTGTAACGTTCGCATTAAAATAATAGAACATAGAATGTATTTTGACATTATTTTTATTTTTAGATTGGCAACAATAAATAATAATATGAAAATTTGGGTAGCTCTAAGGCTGTTTATAATAAACCAAAGATAATCCAAAGTTTTTCAAAATTTAGCCTAGACCATTGACTATGAATAATACATTATTAAATCCGAGTTTAACCAAGGTCTAAGAATTAAACAAAGTTTATATAAACTTAGGTTAAACCTTAGTTTTTGACGATGACTATAAATAACACTGTATCAGTCATCACGAAAATTGTACTTTGCCTAAATGCATTATATTATGTTCTATAATAAATATATTCTTTTATTTACGATATTATAGATACATATTTTTAGATTCTGGACGGAGTGATGGAATGTATTAGTTTTACAGTGATATGTGTTTTTTTTTATTTTTTTTTTGTGTCTGCCATCACGTTTTGGGGCAGTAAAAATGCTTCGATTTTCTTCAACAGCAACTTTTCTCAAAGGAAAGTGAATGTAGATGGTACTTGGGTGAGTCAAAAATCCAACTTTTTTAATACTTTTTGAACACATTTTATACAAATTTGAGCTTTATGGGCTTCTAAAAAAAAATTTGAGTGAAACGATCTCCGACATTTTTAAGTAACAATAATTTTAATTTATTATGAACCTTGTATTAAATTTTCAAGAGTTTTCGGTCAGCCAATTAAATTTTATAGATGTTTAAAAAAAAAAAAATTTACAAAAATCGAAAATTTAAATTGTCTATAAATAAGTCAAAATATGTCAAAATACTTTTTGAAAACTTATCCATGTATAGAGAACGCCAATATAAAGATTTAGTGAAAATTTCAAGTTGTTGCGGATTTTTGTTTTTGAGTTAGAGCATTTTAAAAAAATGTATTTTGTAAAACCGTTTTTTCGTAATTTTTTTATCGTTTTTTTTGATTTTTTAAAAAAGAATTAAAAAAGGTGAATTTTTGACTTGCTCAAGTGCCATGTACATTCACTTTCCTTTCAGAAAAGTTGTTGTTTAAGAAAATCGAAGCATTTTTATTACCAAAAATCGTATCCTCAGACACAAAAAAAAAAAAAAATACACATCATTGTAAAACCAATAGATTCCATCACTCCGTTCAGAATCTAAAATTTTATAACTGTTTGAAATTTAAATTTTTACGAAATGACATAAAATAGCGTGTTATCCTCAAACGATTTTTAATATTTGTTATAATTCAAAAAGTATAAGTCGCAGAAACTTGAAATTTTTACCAGTGGTTAAGAAAGGCATTTATTTTATGCCTTTTTTTTCAAAATATTATATTGATTTTTAAGCCACTTATAGGCATTTTAAATATTCGAATTTTTTTAATTTTTTTTTATAACCATTGATAAAAAGAATCGACAAATACAAAATACTTAAAAATTTAATAGAAGATTCTACAGTAGTAGTTATTATTGTCATTCAAAAATTATTAAAATCTATAGGCACAATTGTTTTTTTATAAGCATTTGAACAGTGAATATTGACATAAAATTACATGTAAAATATAATATAATGTATAATATTCTAGACTGACAAATCATATCGGTTTTTTTAAAATGCTCTAACTCATAAACAAAAAACCGCAACAACTTGAAATTTTCACCAAATCTTTATATTGGTGTTCTCTATACATGGTTAAGTTTTCAAAGTATTTTGACATATTTTGACTTATTTATAGACAATTTAAATTTTCGATTTTTGTAAATTTTTTTTTTTTAAATATCTATAAACATTTTTTGGCTGTCCAAAAACTCTTGAAAATTAATTAAAGGATTAAATATAAGTAATACTAATTGTAACTAAAAAATATCGGAGATGGTTTCACTCAAATTTTTTTTATAAGCCCATAAAGTTCAAATTTGTATAAAATATGTGAAAATCGCGATAATTTTCAAGTTATTTTGTAGTTGAAAATTCATAAAACTTTTTCTGTTTATACTTAAGATTCAAAATTTTAACACTAGGTTGTCCATAAGCTTACCTTCAAAAATATATAAAAAAAATTCTACCAGATTTAAGAGGAAAATTTTTATGACTGTTTTAAATTTAAATTTTTACGAAATTGCATTGTAATTCAATTTAAATATAAAATACTATATTATTATATAAACATTTTAGGCAAACATATTAACTCCGTTCAGAGTATACAATATTCGTATACAATACATATTCGTATACAATGATATCTATCATTGCATTCAAATTTAACAAATCCATTGTAATAATGACCTATCCTATAAACGAGGTACATTCCACCCCCAACTGTACAGCAAAGCGAGGCCCACCCGTTCTTTTTGTTATTTGTATCTTATGAATTGTAAATTAATTTATGTAAGATACCTAACACGTATACACATATATTTTATTGTCTATGTAAAAATGAAATTGGAGTTGATTTTCGTTGTTTTACAGTTTTCATACTATATCGTACTTCTGTGAGCATTTCAACGTAAGCAGGTATGTATAAATCGGATGGCTAGCGGTTATGTTAATCACAATATTATTAATTATGGTTCAGAAGAAAGGAGTATAGGCTCTAAATTACAGAATTGGGTATAAATATTGTTAATCTAATATTTCAGATTGCCCGGGTTCGGAGTCACTACCCTTTTACAAATTACGAATGTGTAAATTGTCTACACTTTTCCGTTGTTTTTCCCTTGTAAAATAACTATTATTATATTATAGTGCACAATAATATAAGCGGGCACGCGGTAATCACCGACCGCCATTCGAACTACACGACCTATACGCCCCTTGTGCTCCTCGTGCAGTCGTCTCCGCAAGCCGCCGGCGAATTTTTTATCGCATAAATGCAAGGCCCGGTCGCCGTGTATATTTTTATGCAAACTAGCGTATTATAAAAAAATATGATATTATAATATGTGCCCTACGAACGGAGTAGTGGGAATCATGCTAGAATGAGCGTAAAATATGCACTTTTCTGCTCGGTCGAAAATATTGTGTGCGTCGGATTGTGGGAACCGTAGTGCGGTGAATTCGCACTGCACTCTTCGCGCCTCATCACGCTATAATAATAATAATAATAATAATAATAATATTAATAATAATAATAATAATATTATAATTGCGCGTGAATGATGCAATATAGCGGCCGGATAACATGAACGCGGTCCATCATTCGGTGTATTATTATTACACAATGCGCGGCGCGATACGTGCAGTATACTACGCGGTTATGACAACGATAATACTGCTATATAATATTATAATAGCTATGCTCATCCTAGAGTCGTTATTATTAGTTATTACATATTATATATTATATTAAGTGTGTGGCGGGTTAGTGGGTGGAAGGGGCGCGATGATTATAAATTTTTTTGTTCGGACGAGCACGTGCATAGATGATCGTTATTTGTTTTTACGGTTTTTAATACATTATTTTTACTATTATTATTAATGATAGTTGTAATCACGACGTGTTTATATGCATAGCACGTATATTATTTAATGCAGTCCGTGTCGCACAATCCTCAAGAGGCCGACCGAACGCCAATAGAAAAAAGGTCACTCCTTCGAGACATATCTATATTGTTGGCATTGCACATTATTTTTCGTTGCGGTCTCTTTCGTATAATATGCAAGGAAAACCGCTTCCGTACAACGCGAACAAGATTAATGATGGTCTGCGTTTTACTGCGGTTTGTTTCGTATACGATAAATTAATATAACATAGAATCAAAATTATGTGAAATACTTATATGTATGTGGTACTAATTTATTTCTCCGTCAGTAAGTTAAGAATCTAACAATAATAAGTAATACGTCTTTTATCGTTGGAAACGAAATTAATGATTTTCTTTCGCACCGAAGTCGTATAACTGCATGAGACGCGAATCTCTTATAGGTACGAATAGCTATAAAAAAACAAGGACGTTTAAAGTTCAACACCGGTCGAGATGTTCGTTATAAATATGGATAGCACATATAATAATATTGTTGTTAGTATAAAATTTTTTTTATCCTTATTACAGTTTATAATAGTTATGCATTTTCTGTTGGAAAAATTGAATTTTATAATTTGAAAGCATTGACCAATAGATGATAAGTATATAGATAATAAAATAATCTACTGCATGGAATTACTGGTGCCAAGTGTTGCTGGTTTTGGGTCTTTATTTAACCGTTTCTTATATGATTTTTAAATTTTAAAATTAACCCAGACGAAGACTTAGATAAATATTTATAAATAGGGGTCAAGTAATAGAAACAAAATGTTTCATTAGCATAAGACAAAAAAATAGGTTTTAAATTTTAAAATTTTTTTTATATATTCATACAAAATGAAAAAGACGTACATAAACCACGTAATCGTATACTTTTTATTATAAAAATGTCATGAAGAGTCTAGGAATATTATAATACATATTATTTAAATATATATCACATTTTACTCAAGAATGCATGAACATTTAGTTTAGTTCATGCATTATGAATGAAAAAATAAGGATCATAAAACCACTTTATTGCGTGTGCTTTTCATTGTTATCGAATATTTTACCCAAAAAATGTGTGAAGTGAAAAAAAAAAAAATTTAAAAACCCTGTCATTTCGAAGTTAAATAAGTCAACGGTTGGGTTGAAAATATTTGAAGAGTTGTGAACGCTTGTAATTTGTCGAGGTGTAGTGTATGAAGTATGCATATGAAGTTATAGAACAGAAACCTATTATCACTTATTATTCCAAATTGAAATATTCCTTTTCTGTTTTATTATAAAATTAAATGTTATTTACAATATGTCATCATCAGCATATTATTAGAATATCATAAAAACTCAAGTCAAAATGTTATCTATGAATAAGATGGTGTAATATTGAGCGACGTATTAGGTTCGTCAGGATTTCTGCTGCACACTGTATGCGGTTTTCTTTAAACCTTGCAGTTGTATACGAGTGCGAGTCCACCTTGATGTGTTTATTGTGTATATCTACCTATATAAGTGCGTCGTCATGAGATTCGATTTCTTTAAGGATGTCTGCGCTGCAGGATACGGATTTAATATAATACATTTGTCTATTTGTTTCCCCCAAAAAATTATTCCTTTTTGTATTTTCTATTTTCGTGGACAGATTTTGATACGTTTTAGCCGAAATGTTTTTTAGAATCAATTATTTCACTCATACAGTATAACGGGTTTCGTTTCGATTCGCGGTATATGCTTATTTATTCATACAATTATTTGTTTATTAATTATTATTTGTTTTTACGGCTCGTTGGTGTATCGCTGTCTCTCTTCAATCAACGTTTACCGCTTCGTCCGAAAACCGAAACATATCTATTATATATACATATATATTTTACGTGTGGATACAATATCTTGTTATTTTATCGTGGCTACTTTTCAGCGGAGAAAAAAAAACTAAAAATATCAATGATCATTGGTGACAGGCACGTAGCCAGAATTTTATTTTAGGGGAGGGGGTCAAAAAAAATGTTGGTACAATTTTTAAACATGATTGAAATATATAACCTTTTATTTTTATTATAAAATGAAAAATTAAAACCTTTATAATACAATTGGTACAATTATGTATAACTATTTAATATTTTTCACTAATTTCTATAATATAATTTTTCTATTTTTTTGAGCCATTATATTCAATTATTTCGTCTGTTGAGATAGTTACTTCCCAATGTACTGATAGAACAGTAAGTCCAGTTAAACGGTCCTTTCTAGTTTTATTACGAAGCAATGTTTTTAAGCGCTTTAGAGTTAAAAATAAACGTTCAACTGCTGTTGTAGAAACTGGTTGTGTTGTCAAGATTTTCAATAAAAAATGTATGTTTGGGTAAAACTTCTTATCACATGCACCCACTATTCAGTGGGGTTTTCCTACATTTATCCATTTTTCACACCATAATAAAAATTCAGACCCAATTACAGATGTACGATCGAATGTCAGCTCTCCGCGATAAGATCATTTCGCGAAATTCGACCTTTTCCAGTGGTTTATTTCTATACCACAATATAATAAAATATTTTTGAATAACACGTACTTTATAACTACCTAGGTTTTCATTTTTGTTTCAATTATAATGATTGTGATTTGTGATTTTATATGCAAGTACTGAAAAAATTCGGTGGGGGGTATATATGGGTCCATATGGGGGGTCAGACCCCATATGGACCACCAACCTCCTTGGATACATGCCTGGTTGGCGATCCATCGGCGACTGCCGGTCAACAATACAACAACAATCGTTTGCATCCGACGATGCAGCATAAACGTTAATATACAACACGTAAACACTTTGTACACGTCAAGTGCATTAAATCAATGTCTAGCCATGACAATAACAAGACTCGCTGCTAGCTTTAGCTCGACATGATGGCACGCGAAATGAGCGAAAAGTAAAAGTTGTGCAGGTACGAGTCGTCCAGTCGACTAATCTTCCGTATCACTACTATTACGCACTGCGTTTATTATTCGTCCTAATTAATCAGGCCCGCGTAACTTATCGTTAGTTGTTATGCTCGCGGAGCCGGATAAAAGTTCCCGAAAGGGTTTTGTTGTGTAACTCTTCTCATTCACGTGTGCGGTTCGGTCCATATAAATTGTTCGTGTTTGTCCGACAAACTGCACGACGGTTCGAGGTATACATTTATATTTATATTTTTATTTTTATTTTATCCTCCATACCGATTTAGAAATTAAAGCCGTTAAGGAAGAAGCAACAACGTATAATAAAAGATTCCACAACCGTCTAGCCTGTCATTCCAATCTCCTAATTAAAGACCTCTCAAAAATATTATTCCTGGTAATCATCCAAAGCGTTTAAAACGTAATTGATGTAATGATTTTCTAAATTAACCTGAACAAAAAAAAAAAATCTTCAAATAAAATTGTCATCACTGGATGGCTTCTTTATCAAGTTTTTATTTATATCACTATAATTACTTAGCAAATACTCTTATTGTGCAAAAATTTTATTTTAGAAAAAAAGGTTCAAAATTCTTTGAATGAGTATACAAATTACAATGGCTATATGAGTATATAATAACTTATATCTAAGTCAACAGAAAGTGTGCTTATATATATATATTATATTAACAGGTGGGTACAGCTAATCCAACAATGGACAAAAAACCGTATAATATATATCGCACCTGTGGACTGTAATATATATTTATATTTGATCTACATTAAATTAAACGACTAAAAAAGAATGGGGCAAAATATATTTGTAAAAACTTAACAATTGCAATTTCTTTAACAGTTCATAAAACAATGTATGTACTTACACCAGAAAAATATCGATCACAATTTTTTCAAACATAAACATACGGATTTGATGAGTTCTTTATTATTATTTATTATTGTACAATAACAAAAATAAACTCTCTCATGCGTGAATCAGACAGGCCACAGGCCATGCTATCGTATTGGTTATTTTTATTTTCGCTATGATACATCAGAAAACTCGTAATTTGATGTAATTGATCTTTTGTTAAGAGTTTGAAAATATAAAAGGCAGCCACTACCTATATATTAAACATCATATTATTATATACGTATACCACGCGAGCTCACCTCGAAGACAAAAACTATAAATACCGCGGTTTGTTAGTGGTTTTCGTTGAAATTTAATCTCGTGTAATATTTTCTTGTTTATTCTTCCCGCTATACACCGCCGCCGACTAATTGAATCCTTTGCACAAAAAGCTTTGGCTCCATTGTGCTATAACGTCTATAACTTTTACGGTGGTTCGGTACATCGCGTTTTATTTATTATTAAAACACACATTTGAGATGCTGCGGAAGAAATATACTTTTCGTGCGGTAAACTTAATATTAACTAGTTATAACTACGAGAGCGGTTAATATAACTTCAATTTATTACGAAAGTTTGTGAAATACTCGATTGAATGGGACCATTATAACGCGGACTTGGGTCCACCGTTCGATGCGTCGGTTTTATTTTATCTTAAACAAATTGGTAAAAGTAGCAGCTGGTATTGTAGTTGTTGTCAATTAGCCATCATTGTATGTATACTCGTAGAGTCATTAAAATGCACTGCTCTTGACAATATACAGCCAATCTTGACCGTTTCCTTGACATAACAGTATTCACGAGCTCTGTGTTTTCGTTTGGTATTGGCCGGTCTATACTATTAATTATATTATTTCATAGCAATATAATGACAAAATGAAAATTTGAAAAATCGAGAAACGATGTCGTTGAAACGTGGAAATATGCGTGTACATATAACTGATGTATACGTTTGATTAAGTGTAAATAGAAAATTTTTTGTAAAGATTTATTTTCGTTGTCTTCGTTGTAGATGTGTTATGATACATACGTGTGGTGGTGACGAGGATAAAAGACGAATCCTCGGATAATGTAACTCTCGACTCTGGGGAATACAAAAACAGGGGTAAAAAACGCACGCCCCGGTGATGTTCTGAAAACAGGTGAAAAAAGTGAGAGTGAGACTACTGTGCACGTGTATGTGAAACGTTTTTCAGCTGTCACCCTGTTTGAACTTTCGAGTTTTTCTCTTCTTCTTCTTTACGGCAACATTACGTGATATACACCGCACTTGTACGTTGAGATAATGTATACGCTAAAAAGATTTTGCAACTAGGAAGTTTTGTTTTACCCGTACCAAAAGGTGACACGACACTGCTATAATATGGTGAAGATAAAATTACGCCACCCGTTTGCGGGAAAACTATACGTTGTGTGAAATCAAGTTCAATCATTGAACCGGTTCGGTTGAAGAAATGAAGACCCTCGTATCGTATGATATAATCTGCTGTAGTTAACATTTTTTTTTTTTTTTTGTGAATTTTGAAGTATAGAGAAAAATACATGCAGTCGGATTAATATCGTGATTGCCTTCAAAAAAAAAAAAAAGAAACTCTGAAGGAGTAATAATGTATGCCATATCGGTGAATATACAATCAATCCTCATTTGATAGGTTTCTTTTTTACAGTAAGATACGATGACGAGAAGTTTTGTATGGGTAAAAATAATTGTGGAGAAAATTGTCCGGAAAAATTTGTCGCGCGTACTAATAATTGATATAAATAAACGCCCCAGGGAATTTCATTTAAGTCCAATAGGTGCATGAGTTGTATCAGTAGCGCTGAAGTGTTGAACATGAAATCAAATACCAAAGGGCTTCCCATACCATTTTCTGAAATATTAATTTTTTACTTAATAATTAGATCAAAATCACTCATATAATAGAATATGTATTGTATAATTTATCTTTATTTTTTAGCTGAACAAATGTTTAAATACATTTTTTCCTATGATCTGTTGTAAAATATATATGCCACTTTTTGTCAAATAAGTATATTCATAATAATTATAGGAAAAACTGTTGTAAATATATAAGATATTATATATTAGTATATAAGCATATTTAAATTGTATACAAATTTAATTTAACGGCCGACACCGAAACTCGCCACTACGGAAAAAGTGCTGACTTGGCAACAGACGATGTATACTTAAGGAAGCGGTAAGCCGAGAATCGGGCTGTCGCCTCTGCTGGTTAGTGGAGGTGCCGTCGTTTCTACGGGTATGTGGGAACTACGGTGTGTTTTGTGAACTTGATTTTATATTTTTAACTTTGGTTTTATATTATTTTATATTTCATTTAATTTGAGTTTGAGTTTTATTTTTGAAAGTATTCATTTGAAGTGTTTTTCCTTTTTATTTGGTATCCCGAAGTTTAGTAAGAGTTTACATATATACGGTAAACTTTAAAAGGTACTAAGGCTGTGTAATAATTATTTTCTTATCCAGTACTCGTTTTTGTGGTCAGTTAAGGAAATAATATAACATTTGCCTAAGTAGATTAAATTCATACTCGAACATCCAGTACTCGTTTTCGTGGTCAGTTGTTCGAGCGTAAAACGACCTCATAGAGTGGTAGAGTGTGAAATCTGAGGGATTTTATTTAGTAAAACTTCAGTGCAGTACTCGTTTTCGTGGTCACCAGAAGAAGAACTAAATATATCTTTTACAACAGGTCTTACACCTACTAGTTCTGGGTTGGGGAATTGATCTACCGAAAAATATCTGTTTTATACGTCAAGCCTTTGCGTGGCGTATACGACAGATCCAATTGTAAATAGGTAAACTGAGACTGATCATGTTTATTATACAATATTAAATTGAGTGATTATTATTTAATTATTTATAATAAAAAATAGTATGACATAGTACAATAACTAAAATACTCTGCCTTTCATCTACAAAATCTACTATGGCATCTCTTCTGTGGTGCCATTGAATTGTATGACGAAAACGATATAATACGATTCCTCAAATTTTAACTTTTAAAATTTTTTTTTTTTTTATGAATTATATCACCTTACTATTCTCATAAATGTATGATTAAAAGTAGAAAAATATCGGATTTAGATTTTCCTAATTGATAAGTAGCCAAATATTATAACGATTTTCATTGTCCATGAACTCCTGTAGAACAAATAATTTATATTGACATATTATTCTTTGGCTGTTTTGTTTATTTTAAATCGGTAGATTAGTAAATATTTATTTTAATATATTTTGAAGTTAGGAAATGTCCTATACGTGTGCGTGTAATGCATATGCACCGACTCGCCAAATCAAACCAGAGCGTCCTGCAGAGCCGATGATTGTATGAATATTTTTCACCTCATGTGAAACCGCGGATTTATTTCCAAACGATATTGTGTTACGAAATTAATCAATTGCAGGTTTTGAGTATCTATCACATGTATCATCTCCATATTATATGTTATTCGATGTGTTCCAATAGGTTCATCACTAGGTTCTTAGTAAACACACGGTAGTACAATAATTAATGTTTACTTCGAGTCTGGGTTATCAAAGATATTTCTGAGTTTCCGAGACTTATTAAAGTACAATTCTTGGTTTCATTTTACGGCCAAATGGTACCATGAATTTTTTAATTAAAAATAGATAAATTAAAAAACAGTGTACTACGTATTCGATTTGTTATAGAAGAACCATTAAATTTATCGCAATAGATATACCAAATATTTCAAACCATTCGTGTTTGGTTCGGAACAATATTTTTTTAATACAAACGACTAATGAGTTATTATGCAGTATTTTGGAATTAGATTTGAACTGATATAAAATGAGTGTCGAGATGGTTGTATTTGTGGGCGGTACTCCTTTTGCCCACGTCCTCTTTTCGATCAAAAATGAAAAAATAGTTTCCTCTTTTCGCCTACGAATAATAATTGTATTCTTTTCACCCACGGTTTCAAGTTTTACATTTTGTAAACCCTTGTCTCAAAATGGCTCGACTGATTATATTAATAACAATCAAAAACCCTTCGGTACACTAGACCGGCCAGGCCGATAGCAATATCTAGATTGCAAATATAACTGATATAACATAATACGTATATACATACATATATAATATATTTTAACAAATATTGATTAATATATCATTTATTTTATTATTGTGTAAAAAAAGATGTAAGTATCGAAGTATAATATATATCAATTAGAAATCTGTACAAAAATTATGTAGATATATCGTACATATTACCTACGCAATCTAGATATATTGTTATCGGCCTGGCTGGTCTAGTGCACCGAAGGGTTTTTGATTGTTATTAATATAGTCAGTCGAGAAATTTTAAGACAGTGGTTTACAAAATGTAAAACTTGAAACCGTGGGCGAAAAGAATACAATTATTATTTGTAGGCGAAAAGAGGAAACTATTTTTTCATTTTTGGTCGAAAAGAGGAAGGTCATTTTTGGGCGAAAGGAGTTCCGCCCGTATTTGTTACTTAATAATGTTTTTCGACTGGTCGTGTCGGTCATGGTATAATATTTATATTATTCATATTGAATTTATAAACAAAATTCAAAATTTAATTTTATGATAAACATAATTAAATTATTGGCTTTAACTATCCATTTTTAATTGTGATATACGATGTACTAACAGTAATCATAATTCTGATTTAGAGCCCTAGGTAATACAAAATATCAAATCGCACTATCAGAACATTAGTGTAGTGACTCAAAAATTGTCGATTTTGAGTTATACATGTTTTTCAATGGTAAAAATGTTGTGCTTAGTGCTTTACTGTATTTTTTCGAAATAATACACTAGTGAACTGAGAATTGAAATTGTTATCATAATTTTAATATACACTATTATTACTTTAATTGGTTATCATTGCTATTTAAAAATATTAAATAATAATATTTTAATGATCCATAATGAGATAATATTATAATAAATTAATTGATTAATATAAAATTGTGTTAGAACATTATTTTACAAGTAATTACGTACTTAGTGAATTATTAATTTTATTATATTTATAAAAATAAATTCACGTACTAAACGAATGCTAAAATTAGCAAATAAAAGTTCTATTGAAGGTTCAGATATTAATATCAATGTTGATTTAAATCCAATACCTTAGGTAAGTTAATAGTTATAATTCTAAAATTTCACATAGTATTTAAAAGAATACTTTACTAAATGTTTTTACTTTATAATTTGTAAATAATTTTGAAAAATAATGTAATTAAAATTTAAATAAAACTTATCCAGAAAAAATGATATTTTAATAAAATGTGCTTATAATTCTCCTCCAAAACTTTCGTCTGCTAAAAAAGATCTACTTTCATTATGTCACTCTAACCTAATATCTGAACACTATCATAACTTTTTCGAAAGTTTATTAATAGAACAACAGTCGATAATAACCCCAAAAACAACTAAACAAGCAGTGAATAATAAGACTACGAAAAAGACTGAAAAAAAACTATAAAGAAGACTAAGAAAAAGACTAAAAATTTTTTAGAAAGAAAAAAAATTAAAAGTAATGTGAAGAAAAAATTGCTCAATCAATAAATTTATAAGATATTAAAATGTTTACATAAACCTAAATGCATTTTTTTTTTTTTGTTATTTTTATTCATCTTTTATAAGATATTTTTTATTATTAATTTCACTATATTAATTATTATATATTAATTATTATTCTTATTTTTTGTATTACTTAGTTAAAAAAAAAATTAATTTTACCTCATGCCTATGTTTTATATTATAAAACCTAAGTTTAGATTAAATATATTATGTTTAAATTATATTATTAATAGATTGATAAGTATAGTTTATATTTTTTCAAAGGTTTCACAAAATTTATTTTTATTTTATAAAAGGTTCCTATTGTTTAGTTTTTATTTAAAAAGATTTGTTAAATTTCGTAAAAAAATGTTCAACTTGTTTTAAGTTATAAGTTTTTTAAAATTTGTTAATAAATTTGTTAATCATATCAAAAATAATTTGTATTTAAAAATATTGCCCTAGTTTAGGGTCAAGTGTATAACCCATTTTTACTTTTACCTAAGAAAAGTAAATATTAAATACCTATATAAAATCGAATGTTAAAGTTATTAATTTCATTAAAAATGGACACTATTCTAATTAAACATTTAAGTTATTATCGTAGTAATTGGAAAATTTGTTGTGAAATATTTTTAGCATTACCGTATTAACTCAAAAAAAGTTAATTCCTATAAGAAGGAAAATATATTTTAGATTCTGAACGGAGTGATGGAATCTATTGATTTTACAATGATGTGTGTTTTTTTGTTTTTTGTGTCTGACGACACCTTTTTTGCAATTAAAATGTGCAATTAAAATTGCACTCTACCCCCAACTGTACAGCAAAGCGAGGCCCATCTGTTCTTTTTTTAACTTGATATTATAAATATATACATAAACATCAAGAAAGTTTGAAGCCAAAATTTGATGATGATAAGTGGAATACTTAATGTTTAATAGATGTTTTACAATGCTGTCTAATCAAAAACTCGTTTTTCTCAAAATATGGTTTTTTGAGTTACAACACTAATATTCTGACAGTGCGAAATAAGGATTTCGGTGTCCTTGACTTGAGTCGTATCGGTGTTGAGTTAATATTATAATGTCCGATAAGTGGGACTTTTGAAAACGTGGAAATTATGCATTATAATTAAACGGAGTTTTAACCTAACTTAGATTAGATGATTATGATTTTGTCGATTCAATTCTGAACCATGAAATTGTTTTAAAATAGTATGTCTGAGAAAGATAAAAGTAGATAAAAATAACATTTAATATTTATATTTTTTTCATCGCTATTAAGACAGGCATTTTAGTTGTTTATTATTTTGTTTTATAATAATTGACGCTAAACTGATATGAATTGGTGAATGATGATATCATAATGTACGTATTATTATTGTCTTACACCATTAGAAGAGAAGTACATGCATTCATGTACTTACCACTTCGCTAGTAGATGAAATGGATCAGTTGCTTTAGTTTTCCTATTTTATTTGATAATAGGTTTCAGCTCATAATATTTTATTAAGATGGCTAATGTCTATGGTGTACATAATTTACGAGTGACGAAAAATGTTTTGTTTACTCTACTTTTCAATGAACCGCCCGAGGCAGTTTTATTCACTAAAATATTATTGTACTCGTGCAGAGCTATTATTATTTATTCGTATTTGAATTGCTGTTTTAATAATGGACATTTTGAATATCACAAATGGTTTTCATAATTAACTCACAGTTATTATTTATATTTTATTATAATTTACACACCAAGTAGCCAGTCGCACACAATAATGAGTTAAAAATGTAAGCAACAGCAGAGGTAAAATGTAACAGTTGTAGATAATAGTTGTAGATAACCATTCTACAATTGGATATAAGAAATTGGGAGCTAATAACATTGATCAGTGATATTATAATATCTATATAGTTACAGGAAAAATGTCAACTTATCGCAAGCTATTCGCATATATCCTGTGTATCGGTAAGATTTTCATAACGTTAAACGTGTTCTAAATACTTATCGTTTACGTGCTATATACCTACGCGTTTATCTCTTTTTAGATTCTGAACGGAGTGATGGAATCTATTGGTTTTACAATGATGTGTGTTTTTTTTTATTTTTTTTTGTGTCTGAGGACACGATTTTTGGTAGTAAAAATGCTTCGATTTTCTTAAACAGTAACTTTTCTGAAAGGAAAGTGAATTTAGATGGTACTTGGGTGAGTCAAAAATACAACTTTTTCAATACTTTTTTAAAATATCGAAAAAAACGATAAAAAAATTACGAAAAAACGGGAAATTTTACGCAAAATCACGTTTTTACAAAATACATTTCTTTAAAATGCTCTAACTCAAAAACGAAAAACCGCAACAACCTGAAATTTTCACCAAGTCTTTATATTGGTGTTCTCTATACATGGTTAAGTTTTCAAAGTATTTTGACATATTTTGACTTATTTATAGACAATTAAAATTTTCGATTTTTATAAGCTTTTTTTTAAAATATTTATAAAATTTTTTTGGTTGTCCGAAAACTCGTTAAAATGTATTAAAGGATTAAATATAAGTTACACTAATTGTAACTAAAAAATATCAGAGATGGTTTTACTCAAATTTTTTTTATAAGCTAATAAAATTCAAATTTGTATAAAATATGTTAAAATCGCGATAATTTTCAAGTTATTTTGTGGTTGAAAATTTATAAAAATGTTTCTGCTTATACTTAAGGTTCAAAATTTTAACACTAGGTTGTCCATAAGCTTACCTTCAAAAATATATAAAAAAATTTCTACTAGACTTAAAAGAAAAAATTTTATGACTGTTTTAAATTTAAATTTTTACGAAATTGCATTAAAATTCAATTTAAATATA
>JAIPRK010001816.1:0-41338 GCA_025469195.1 Chaitophorus viminalis
TTGTTAAATTTGAATGCAATGATAGATATCATTGTATATGAATAACGATTCTGAACGGAGTTAATATGTTTGTCTAAAATGTGTATATAATAATATAGTATTTTATATTTAAATTAAATTATAATGCAATTTCGTAAAAATTTAAATTTCAAACAGTCATAAAATGTTTTCTTTAAAGTCCGGTAGAAATTTTTTTATATATTTTTGAAGATTAGCTTATGGACAACCTAGTGTTAAAATATTGAACCTTAAGTATAAACAGTAAAAATTTTATGAATTTTCAACTACAAAATAACTTGCAAATTATCGCAATTTTAAAATATTTTATACAAATTTGAAATTTATGGGCTTATAAAAAGAATTTGAGTGAAACGATCTCCGATATTTTTTAGTTACAATTAGTATAATTTATAATTAATCCTTTAATACATTTTCAAGAGTTTTCGGACGGCCAAAAAAATTTTATAGATATTTTTTAAAAAAAAACTTACAAAAATCAAAAATTTAAGTTGTTTATAAATAAGTCAAAATATGTCAAAATACTTTTAAAACTTAAGTTTTTATAGAGAATACCAATATAAAGATTTGGTGAAAATTTCAAGGTGTTACGGTTTTTTGTTTTTTGTGTTAGAGCAAATTTCAAAAACCGATATCATTTGTCAGTCTAGAATATTATACATTATATTAAAAACTACATGTAATTTTATATCAATATTCGCTGTTCAAACACTTATAAAAAAAATTGTGCGTATGGATTTTATTAATTTTTGAATAACAATAATAAAAACTTCTGTGGAATCTTCCATTAAATTTTCAAGTATTTTATATGAGTTAATTTTTTTTTATCACCGATTATAAAAAAAAAACTGTAAAAAATTCGAATATTTTAAATGCCTATAAGTGGCTTAAAAATCAATTTAATATTTTGAAAAAAATATGGCATGGAGGAAATGCCTATTTTAACAATTAGTACGAATTTCAAGTTTCTTTGGCTTATACTTTTTAAATTATAACAAATATTTAAAACCGTTTGATAATAAATCGCTATTTTATACAATTTCGTAAAAATTTAAATTTCAAACGGTCATAAAATTTTTTCCTTTTGGTCCAGTAGAAATTCATTTAAAGATTTTTGAAGAGTAGCTTATGGATAACCTAGTGTTCAAATTTTGAACCTTAAGTATGAACAGAATAAATTTTATGAATTTTTATCTACAAAATAACTTGCAAATTATCGTGATTTCGACACATTTTTTACAAATTTGAGTTTTATGGGCTTATAAAAAAAATTTCCGATATTTTTTAATTACAACTAGTTTAACTTTATATATACCTTGTATTAAATTTTCAAGAGTTTTCGGTCAGCCGAAAATTAAATTATAAAAGATTAAATTAAATTTTATAGATGTTAAAAAAATTTTTTTTTCAAAAATCGAAAATTTAAATTGTCTATAAATAAGTCACAATATGTCAAAATACTTTGAAAACTTAACCATGTATAGAGAACACTAATATAATGATTTGGTGAAAATTTCAAGTTGTTGCGATTTTTCGTTTTTGAGTTAGAGTATTTTAAAAAAATGTATTTTATAAAAACGTGATTTTGTGTAAAATTTCCCGTTTTTTATAATTATTTTATCATTTTTTTCAATTTTTAAAAAGGTATTAAAAAAGTTGGATTTTTGAATCACCCAAGTACCATCTACATTCACTTTCCTTTCAGAAAAGTTGCTGTTTAAGAAAATCGAAGCATTTTTACTACCAAAAATCGTGTCCTCAGGCACAAAAAATAAAAAAAAAAAAAACACACATCATTGTAAAATCAATAGATTCCATCACTCCGTTCAGAATCTAAAATTGCAAAGTGATGCAGTAAAGGAATTCATTATTGATAATATTTTGAATTATGTCTAGCTGTAATAAAAACTACTCAATCAATATTAAAATTCAGAAAAAAATTATAAAATCATTTTCCATAACTCGTGACATTTTATATTATTATTTTAAAGCCAATTACACTAAAATTATAAATATATTAATATTCTATAATTCTTCTTATATTACGCCTATATTACGTTTTAAATATTATGTAATCACTAAATATTAATAATCATCATATTATGTCTTATAATACTGTAACACTATGTATCTCGATTGTAAATGGATTCATTCCATAAAAATAAAAAAATATAGGCCCTATTAAGTGCAATTATTGATTCACATACTGATATTATTATAAGTAAATTGTGGTATATAAACCATACATTACACACATCATATATTCAGATAACCTTCATTGTTCAATTCATCACTTGGTTCTGCCTTTTAAAAACGTATGCTAAAGTTTTTAAATTAAATCTTTATTATTATTTGTAATAATAGTTATTATTTTAATTTACTTCAATTATTTATAATTTATTTATACTTACAAAGTGAACTAGGAAATCTTTAGGAAGACATTCAAACTGTTAACCTATATTTACTTATAACAACTTATATTAATTGTTTACTTATTACATTTTATTTCCAATGAAAAAATCTAATCACCATATATATAAGTTAGGAATTTGACTATTTTCAATTGTGTTTTACGCCAAATTCTTGTTTAGGTGTCTTACAAAACAATAAATTTCGAACCAGTGGCGTAGAAAACCAACACTCTATTGTCCAACCGTCTGTGGCATATGCTCAAAATCAGTCACCATATTATAACAACAGTAATTCCAGGTACACAACGAAGTTGTATTAGTTATTTTTTATAAAAAAAAGTCGCTAGTCACTATATAGTCTATATATATATAACACATATAGTCATGTCCGTGAATAATTTTAAACAAGGGTTTCAATCGTAATTTAATATTTTTTAATTTTAGATTTGCAGTTGCCGATAGTGACCACAATAATGTATCGTCCTCATATGAAACAACAGCTGAAAACTGTGTGTTTCAAGACGACGTAAGTACTTAATCCCCAACCAATAATAATATCAATTTTCAGCGGAAAATAATATATCAATTTATCCGTATACTTAATTTTATATAGGTAATTTATACAATTATATACGTTTAGGATAGTAGGTACTAGGTATAGGTACCCACTATAAATTAAAATATCGTTATTGACAGGGCCGGATTTATCATATTACCTGGATTTAGCCTAGAAAGTCAATAATATTGTAATTAAATTTTATATTTTAATATTTTAATATTTCTGTTAATTATTTTAAATAAATTAACTAATAATTCTACATACTATTCATGATTGTATTCGCTGGTATTTTAGCTATTTATAACACACACTTAAGCAGTAAGAAAAGTTATTATTTCAAATGTATTTGGTTAGTGAAGTAAAAATGTCCGTACGTTTTTAACAGTAAATTTAAAAATTAAATTTATATTGATTATAAATTTAGCTGTATTATAATGATGTCATTTCGTCCATGGTACTTATCGTAGGTATATGTAATCATATTATAAATTCCAACAAAAACACTTCGTCAATTTCGTGTAAAAGCTCTTTAAAATAGATAAGTGATATGAGGTAGAAACTAAGTAAAAGATCTAATGTTCAATTTTTTCAATAGTGATTAATTGAACTTTAATATAAATTAGTTATTTATATTTTTTTCATTTTAAAAATATTTCAACTACAATTATTCCAATTTTAGTTTACATAGCAATAAACAAATGTACCTAGTTATATAAACAGCATTATTTATTAATTATATCACATACTAATTAGTAATGCTTAACTAAATTGACTGGATATCTCGGCCAAGTAAATTAAATTTGGAATAGTTTTAGTTAAAAGAATTATTGGGATACTATTAGTTTTCATAAATTAGATTTAATTATTTAAATATTAGGATTTTTATTTTTTATTCATCTTTATGATTATAATATATATACCTTTAAAATCACGAGGCCTATGTATTGATGTATCATTACATCTTACCAATTTATTTTAATGTTAACGTAAATAGCATACCGAAGAATAATAGTAATATTGTAGTAAGAAATATAGTAATAGGAAAAGGGCATCGATACATCGAACACAACAATAGATTTTTTCGGTTAATTGATGTATCGTGGCCATCCATTCCTACCGCCGCGGTATAATATTGATCGTGGAGGCCAAAACAATATAAAATGGTCACTAAAATGTTGTCAGTTTTTGCTTATTGCTGAAATACGTTTCAACTAATTACATTGATAATTATCAAAGCATATAGCATATGGCTTTATCGATCAATTGTTACCTCATTCGAATGATTTGGTTGGTTCATTAGATTTTATGATGGGAACCTCCTTCGAATGCACCACTGTCTGTTAATATATATATGACCGTGATGCTATTACTACCGTGTCCCTGAATTAGAAAAATCATAAAAAAGCAAGTTATGCCTGTTCATTTGTTACAGATAAATAATTTATAAGCTGTAAAAATATTTTATTTGTTATAAATTTAATTAGATAAGTTCAATTTGTATTTATTGTATAGGTAACAATAAGTAATAATTTTTATAAAATAACATGATTCGCCAATCACATTATATTTTAGAACAATCAAATTAGTAAATAACGGAGAGACTTAGATTGTTATAAAATAATTTTCTTGAAGCCAACAACATTTATAATCCGGTCCTGACTATTGAAGAATATTTTAATGTGATAGCTGTCCGTGGTGACACATTGTGTGGCCTCTTGATCCGAATTTTTTTGTACTCGACTTAAATTTATTTTAGATCAAGGTTGAACACATACAATTATCATAATATGCTTCGTCTGTTATAATATAAACTATTACTACCACGTTCTGCTCTAACCCATGTTTTCGTGCACCACGTATTTTATCATTTATTGACTCGTACGTTCAGTTGTGTAACTGGTTTTATTGTACGACAAATTCACCCTTATATAATTATAATATAGCTGGAAAAAACTCCCGAATACGATCGGATATGCAAACTATTGAACCAGCCGATTCGCTTGAGTAGTGGTCTGCGCGAATCGCTTTCCAGTCAACAGCAACGGCAACAGACCAACCCAGTGCACGCACAACAACAACAACAACAACAACAACAACAACAACAACAACAGATCCAGCAGCATCAACAGTATCTCAAGCAACAGCAACAACAGCAGCGGCAACTCAAGCAGCAGCAAAAGAACCAGCAACAGCTGCAGTACAAGACGATGAACCGTAACGATCGAATTATGTCTGCGCAACAAAACCGACAGACGGCGGTCAACAGCAGTACGTTTGGAATGGAAAACGCGAACCGCCGAGCGAACTTCCGCGTAAGCATCAGTCACCGTTGTCGTTGTATAGTGTGTTCGGGACGGACAGTGGACGTGATGGTGAAGTTATAGCGTCCCGTACCTTTGGCCGCTAAGTAGTGGTAGTGTTGAAGTCGCGGCGGATTATAATACTGTGACTACGATGTTGTGGACACTGTTGGTGGATTAGTGTACTCCGCCGCCGTCGTTGTCGATGCACACATCCTACTATTATCATACGACTTGTCATCATATTTAGTTTATATTATATTATAGTTGCTTGTGCAGTAGACAACCATTGTGAAATAGGTATATACATAAATTGTTTATCTAAAAAAACGTTCCCACGCACACGATTAGACCGTAACCTACTATTACCATAATGTGCATGCGTATAAAAACCTACGTACGTTTAGGTACCTAATAACTTAGATTACAGACGCGCATCTCTGATTATAATTATTACTTGTGTACGGTCCGCGAACTCGTGTACCTATATTATACCAGTACGGTTGTGTGCAACAAAGGCGATTGCCCCCTGGATAATTTTTTTTTTTTTTAAATTTTTATTGTGGTTTTGCCACCTGGTAGAAAACAATTATTGCGTAAAAATATGTACCTACCAAATCATTTTGAAATTGCTCCCACCCTAAATTAAGGTCCAGGGACGCCTCTGCAAGGACGACAATTTGCACACGGCATTTCTTATGAGTAGTGTACGAGCATCGCGCGATCGTGTAACGTTTACACGATATCATATTACTTTTACGTATACTTGTGTACCTGTTACTTTGTACACGTAGTTCGCGTAGTCCTGTATACCGCGTGTACAAAGTATTAGTATATTATAGCACATTAGCATCGTATACATCGTGGTGTGATGTCCGTTGCCTCGTCCATCCACAGCGACACAACGTTGACTTAATCCCGGGATTGACTTCTTGCCGGAAGTTTAATTTAATATTTATGTGTACACGTAGACAGTGCAGGTATAGCGGTAAAATATATTAGTAGAAACTAGAATGTATCAGCAGCATACATGCATATAGAATTAACAGTATCTATCTTATATATTATAATATTATATAGCATATATATATATATATATATATATATATAGTAGAAGCAGATATAGGATTGGAGTTAATGCATAGAAATCTTCAGTACCCTTGTCTCCAGTATAATATTATATTGCTCTATAGACCTATAGTACATAGAGTCTATAATCTATATCCATACAACGATTGATTGTAATGTTTGTAACTATTATTTAACTCCCGGATGTGTGCTTTTATAAGATGTAATAAACAAACGCTTATTGGAGGTTAAAGTTCAATTTCCATAATATGGTATTTAAACGAAATAAGTATTGAAAATTTGATTGCCATCGATTAGAAGTTGTTAACAATATTGTATATTATACATAATATACGTACGTAGTAAAATGGTATTTAGACGGTGGAAAATAGTACTACTATAATAATTGTAGACATTATGTAGACATAATATTCGTAAGCGGTATAAAATTTTTATGAATTTGTATTAATTGATTTTTTTTTTCTTGTGTTTAATTATTAGTATGACGAAGAAGACGATGAAGAAGAGTTAGCAAATCAGCAACAGCAACAAAAGCAGCAACAACAGCAACAGCAGCAACAACGGCATGGTTACGCACTACAACAGACGGTGACAGCCACGTCCGATAAGGATAGTAGTGGTACCATTAGTGGCATGTTGGCTGATTTTAGCCGATCTATAGGTAAACTTTGGTGTTTAAAATACACATCTTTAGAACTTGAATACATATTATTATAGTTGACGATAACATTCAATTTCACAATCTATTTACATCATCATTTTCAGTTTTGGCAAATTTCTTTGGAGGTAGAACTACATTTTTGAAAAAATCTGATTGAAAAAAAAATCAAGTACTAAATAAATATTTAAAATAAACTATATACAACATTTATACATTAAAGTTTAGTAGTTTATGTTAATCCTGGACGTTTCGCTTTCATTTAAATACTTGAGTCTATTTTTTTAGTTACATTATACACTAGCATATAATGTTTTATTGTACTAAATATTAATTTTTCTGTATTCACTTGTGTTTATCTCTTTAAATTGTCGATTGGCGTTAAATAAAAAAATAAATAAAAAAATTAAGTCGTATAAGTAAATAAATTTGGGTACGTGCTAATGAACATATAAATTTGTGTACACTACTTTTCCATGTTCCCCGCCATATAACCATTATAATGGTTTTATAAAAGTTGTTTTAAATTTACCCGTTAGAAATAAAATTACAAAAAACAAACGGATGACGATTGTTAATGTTTTTGTTTTTGTTTTAGCACATATGAATGGTAGCGGATCGACGGCAACTCCTTTGTTCAATGGCAGCGATAAATTCGGCGAGAACAACAATAAATACGAATCATCGTCGGTGTCGGGCGAAAAAGCGTTGGTCCAACAACAGCAACAGCAGTATCACCAGCAGCCTACGCAACAGCGACCGCAATCGCAGTATTCACAACAAAGTTTTGCCGAAGGTATCGGGTTTTCGAACGGAGGCACGACGCAATTACGACGCAGTCAGTCCATCATCAGTCAAAATCTTCGTGACCAACAGTACAATTTGTATTGCAGTGGCTCGTCGCCGCCGCTTCAGCAACAGCAACAGCAACAGCAACAGCAACAGCAACAGCAGCAGCAGCAGCAGCAGCAGCAACAACAACAACAACAACATCATCATCAACAACAACAACAACAGCCACCACAACAACAGCAATACGTTGAAACGTCCGTCACTCAGCTGCAGCAGCCCACCGTCAACAACGTTTATGGTTTGGCGGAAGACGCCACCATCTATGGAAGTGGCAGCGTAGCAATGGGACTGACGAATATTGCTAGGCAGACGCAGCAGCAGCAACAAGTAACGGCCGTGACGCAACAACGTCAACAGCAGTATTCCGCGACAAATAGTTTACTGACCGATACGAATTACACGTCGTCCAGTGGTACCGGGAATACCATCACTGCATTACAACAACTGTACAACAAACGGACCAGCAGCGGCTACGACGGCAACACAAGCGGTAGTGTTCGGTTCGATTCCCAACAGCAGACATATCAACAGCAGCAGGAAGTTTTGTATCAACCTTATCAACCGGAATACACCACATATCAACAACAACAACAACAACTTCCCTACAACGAATTACAACAACAACAACCACAGCAGCAACAGCAACAACAAAAACTTCAACAACAGCAATACCAACAACAGCCATTTCAACAAGGTCAACTGCCCCAACATCAGAGGTTTTCCAACCAAGACCAACAACAACATCAACAACAACAACAACAACCACCAATTTTGGCTGCCATGGGTGATAATAATTCACAACAGTATTTAATCGGACAACAACAAAGAGAAGACAATAATTATACGCAAAACGCCACTGCTTTGACTTATAATGGTGGACTGGCCACTTCAGGTGTAACAAAGTACAATTCTAATGATGTAATGACGATAGAACCTAATTCTACAGCATTTAGACCACTACAGCAGCAGCTGGGACAAGTAAGTAAAAATATAAGATGTGCTGTGCCATGAAGTACTATGCATTTTTTATGTATAAAATGCGTCGACTATAGTTGAATATATATATTGATTTACTGTGAAGAAAGATAAAATGAGTTTTAAATAGTTACATAAATAAATTTATTATTTTATTGAATAAATATAATTAAATACTAATATTTTTACATGTATAACTCTTTTAGAATACTTCAACGCAAGTCAATTTGAATTATTGTTTAAAATTTTTTAAAACATTTTTAAATCATAATAGTCAAAACTTGAAGGATATTCTGATTAGATATATTGGTGTACAATTAAAGTACAAAACAATAAAACTAATAATATTATTTTTCTAAATTTGCATATAATATTGTTTTTTTAATAAATTTAATAAATTATAAATGTGCTCTTCAGTTTATTAATATACTATAAATAAGTTTTTTTTTTGCGGTTGCAATAAATTATTAGGTCAATGATTAATAGTTGTTTATAGAATGAGTGATTAAGTAATATTAAGTAGGGTCTTTATTGATGGTAATGAAACCTAATATAAATAGAATATGTTTAAACAATCAAATATTATTGCAAAATGAAAATGAAACTTATAATATTATTGACAATTTCATAATTTACAATGTGTTCTATTATTTGTAGTGGTAAAGTAACATTAGCCTAGAATGGACATGGGTCCTTTGAATCATGTTGAAAGATCTACTCAAACTTCCACTTTATATTGAAATGTTTTCCACGTGCACATTTACCTGTATAATCAGTTATTGTTTTCCCTAATTTAGCGTGTTGACAACCCGACATCGGCCACAATGCAGCAGCAACATTATATTAATGGCAACAACTATACACAGCAGCAACAACAGCACCCAAGCACTTTAGCAGCTGACGCTGGCACCAACACAACTAGAGTCACGGTACTGCTCAACTCTTCTGCCGCCATAACAGATCAACAGCAGACCGGAAGTAAACCTTTGACGGCATCGGCAGCGTTAAAATATCAACCGACGACGCAACAGTCACAGCAGCAGCACCAACAGCAGCAGCAACAACAGTCACAGCAACAGCAAACATCACAGACGTCTACATTGCATCGTAAGTATAGGGTTCTTGTCATAAAGCCTAATGTTAATTATTGGATCCATAGTCGGTATGTAGGGGCAGCTATTTGCTCAACTTTTTCACTAAGCTATTCAGACAAACACTAAATTAAATGAAAATATTACTTGGTAAAAGGCATACTGTAGAGTTAGCGAAAATTACTTTTTAATAACTGTATAAGACATTATGTTTCATTTATACCATAATACCATTGGTAGTTACCTACATTACAAACCATTGAACCTTTTTTTTGAACATTTTTTTTTAGTTAATTCGCTTATTGCATCAGTATGTCTTACTATAACAATTAACAATACAGCTGAAAATATTATTATTAATACCTAAGTACTTAGTTACATGATCATCAAGTATTTTAATGTAAGATTTTATAACTTTTTTATACTACAACGGTACATAATCATTGTCAAAATACTTATATGGATCCTACTGAGTGATTGCATATATTTAAGTTGTAAATTAAAATTTGAAACCGATAGTAAAACAAAGTATAACTATTTTTCTAAATAAATAAACTGCCTATATGGAATTTTTTCTTAGTAAAGAAGTTAATTAATAGTATAATATAAAAAAATTAAAAATTAAAATATAATTAAAATATAATATAAAAATGTTATTCTGGAAATATTCTGAAATAAGAATATAATATAATAAAATATATGGATTTATAATATTTTTATAATTGACTTCATTGTACTTTATACAAACGTTTACGACGGCGCACTGTATAGGCAATTTAGGGACATATGTGTTCCATTCTCTATAGTATAGAACAGGGGCTGCCAAATGGTCGATCGCGGACAATTTTAAAGTTGATCATGTTAGACTTTATTTTTAGGGACACGTGCACGAAAATTAATCAAGGTTGTAGGGAACAAATTGTCTATAAGTTTTATCTGTATAATTTTTATCTTTTATTCTGATTTCGTATATCAAATGCTTATCGTTCTCGCATTTGCATTTCACTGTGTTCATTTGGTGTCTATTGTAATAAATTTACAATAACGTATTTAAGTTCATTAAAATTTATAAATATAGGTATATATAAAAAACAAAAAACGTATCATTTTGATCAAGAATGGGAAATAGATTTTTTTTACAATGCTGAAAGAAAAGTGCATATGTTTGATAATATGTCGAATAACAATATCCACAATAACAAAAAGGTAGGTAATCTAGAAAGATATTTTAGAACTATGCATTCAAAATTTGATACAGATTTCCGTCCTAAAACTAAAGTACGTAAAAAACAATTAGAAGTAGTTATTAAATTTAAGAAATTTTTTTTTTTATTATACTATTTTTAGTAATTAGTAATTAGTTTATAATACTTATTGTATGTTTATATACATTTCATGCAAGTATGTTTCTTAATAATTATAGTTACTCAGTAATAATAAAAAATTTTTATAAAAGTCAATCCTCAAAATTTCACCACCTCTGGTATATAATCTATACAATATTAATAAAAACAATTAATTATTAAATAATCATTGTCCTTCACAAAAAACACCAAATTGCTTAATAATATTTTTAAAGTGATTTCATTATATAAAACTATATAATTGACTAGTTAAAAATATCAGGACCCCATACTAGAAACACAAAAAGATACTAGATTATATAAAAAGTATATTCATTCGCATTCAAAGTAGGTAATTCACATTTTACTGTTATTTTCTAACTATTTTATAGTTTAATAATAGCGTATTTTAATTGTTAAGAAATTCTAAAATTGAACATGTTTAATGTATAATCTGCATAAGCTTAATAGGACATAATTTATTTTGATTTTACTATTGACTAAATAGTATCAACACTATGTTTTCATATAACTTTTGGAACGATCTTACTACTAAAAAGTGTCTACATTCACAAAAAATAAAGGAAAAAACCTAATAATTAAGTATTTTACTTTATTTTACAATTATTGTAAAATCAATACGTTAAATTTTCTTTATTAAAAATGTATAAGTAAAATGTTAAATATTGAATATTGATGCAAAAATAGTTTCTCGAAAATATAAACTCAATAAAATATAGTGAAATATTTGTTTGGCTTGATAAATAAATAAACTATAAATTCTACTAAAAGTTTAAAATATATATAAAATAAAACAATAAGATAAAGAATATTTCATTGATAAGTGAAAATTAAATTATTTGACTCGTGAGTTGAAGTTAAAGAGACCGTAAATTCCTAAAATTGTATAATATATTATTTATTACCAATGACGAAAATAATAATTGTCCTTACTAATTTAAATGAACTATTAACTTTTTTTTTTTTTGCTTACTTTTCTGTATTTTATGGTTTGCTGTCGTTAAGAGTATAGAAAATCTAATAAAAATTTATACGTACAACATAAAAATGTTTAAAATGAGTTCATGTCACAGTAATAATAATCATTTTATTATGATGTTACACAATAAGCAAATAATGCTGAATGAAATTAAATACGCTTGTGGGTACTGCGTAATTGTATTATTAATTTTGAAAAAAATGTTAACGGAGTCATCTATTTTCATTGGGTGATAAAAATTAACTAGCTTGAAATAGTCTTTCTGCTTTTATTTTCATTATTTACACAATAAAATGTTTTTAAGGAGGATACGGACAAATGTGTCATTTTCTAACGGAAAAAAAACATTTAATAGATAAAAATAGTTACATTTTTTCTTAATATGCAAATATATCACTTCGCTATCTTGTGTTAAATTCCATCGGTAACCGATCGGTAATGATTCTGACTTCTGTTTCTACCGAAAAATTTAAAAATGTTCAATTATGTATTGTAACTAGCAGGTAAATAATTTCATCATTATCCTATGACTATAGGATATAAAAAAATCTTAAATACAAAAAAGAACTGATGTGTCGTAAATAATTTTTTGTTATTTTCACGATTTATTATTTGGTATAATGTAAAATTGCTTTAATCGACTTTATTCAAATTATAATACTAAACCAATTTAATATTAAAAACTATGATTTAGAATAAATTGTGATGGTTTTGAACCCACAAGCCATTTATTAATTCTACATATTGCTAATGAACAATAAATCGCTTTCTATAATAAAGTAAAAATTATTAAAAAAACAAACTGTAAATAATTTAGTATAAACAAAGAAATAATATTCCCTTTTATTTAATGACAAAAACAAACATGATCGAATCCCACAATACGATGTACCTACCTATTTACCATTTTCATTATTATTATATACATTGATTTATTGTGTATTTTTTTTTTCTTACGTTCTGCCACAGCGACAACTTCGCAACAAAACACGCCGGTCAGTACATCCCGGAGCGCGTTGCTCCTTAGTGGGGGAACCCTCGGACTGAGAGACTTGACCGCGTCGCCGTCGGATACACTCAGCGAACCCGACTCGATGCGATCATCGTCGTTGCGGGGCAGCAACGGCCGGGACGGTAGACGACGATTGCCGGACTTGCCGCCGCCGGATCTGGAAATGTCCGGCGTGCAGTGGCCAGCGGCCACGAACGCGAAACGGCGCGAGCGCATGGTGCGCGCCATGATGGACAAGTTCAAGTGAGTGAGATTGAACGACGGCACGATTTTTATGCGTTTTGGTGTTAACATGGTGGTTATGCGTGTGGCACACAGGCCGTTCTCCTCGTCGCGGAACGTGGCGAACGCGGATAGCCTGGCCGCGGGTTACGGTTACGGAAAGTTCGCTACCAATCGGCCCGGCAGCATGAGCGAGACCAACCTGTCAAAGTATCGGACTCAGAAAGATGGAAGTCTGGCTTCAACGGTGAGACCGGAATCGGCATTGGGGCTACTGCAAGGTAAGAGAAACAACGCTGCAGTGTGTGATGCAATAGGTATAGTGTTTGCCGTTATGTCGACTGAAATGCTCGTAGCGTATATGCGTATTTTAATGAACATTTGAATGTTATTGAAATGCGACCCACTTCGGTGATAGTATATTTAGTTTTGTTAAGAATCATGGTCAAAATTACATAGTAAAACCAACAACAGACGCAAACATTAAAAGACCATTTTCTGCTACCTACTCGATTGTGATTGATTTTTAAAATCACTGATATTATTGTAATCGTTTAACAAACTAATGTATATAACCTCCATGTTCGTCAAATGGATGTTATTCTTTGTCTAAAAAAGTGTGTGAGTGTATGTGTGTGATTAAAATCTAGTTTATTTTTCTATATTTTTTAGTTTTAAATGAAAAATTTGTGCCACTATGACTTAAAATTAAATCTTACCAAAATATAACCGTCGAAATACGGAAATACATAAATATTATTTATGGGACGTGGTTAAGTAAGGGACGAGGCTCATTGAATATTCATACATTCTATGTAGGAATTTATTTATTTATAAATTAGTACATTTAAAGTGATAACGAGAGTCGGATTAACCCTATAATATTAATTAATTTATAATTACGATGTATTTATCACTATGCTATTGAATACTATGTTACTTAATATACTTGTAGGATTATCGGATACATCAGATAAAGTATATACGTAGGTTTTTCCAAAATAATTTGAATGACAAAAAATTAATAATTTGGTATAATTTTTTTATTGTATTTACACAATTTTTTCTCGTTATCTTATGCATCTGAAATATATAATAATTAAATTAGAAATTTCCTTCTAGCTTAGAACATTAACATTTTCTTTCGAGTATCAATGAGCTAAAAAGGTCATAATGTTAAGAAGAAGTTATACTATGATAATCAATTATATCGTAGTATAAATAGAAAAATGTATACTTTTGTTACTTTGATTAATGATATTTTGCACATAGAATGTTAACGAATAAAATTAATTCGTAGTAATAAATATTATCTTACAAGGAGACGAGGTAAACATTTCGATCAATTGTGGAAGCCAATATATGTAATGATGTGACACAGGATGAATTAGATATTAATAGGTATTCCTTAAAGCAATGTGAGTATGTAGGTCAAATTTTATTATATCAGTTAAGAAAATATTTTTAAATATTTGGTTTATCATATAACAATAGTTAAGTAAAATTATATTATAGAATAATGTCGAAAAATATATACGGAAGAATATAATACGGATTTTCTATGTATTTTCAGAATATATTATATATTATATACCTGATTCTTAGTATAAAATATTCCCGGAGAAATACCAACAGTTTTATCGTTTTGTATTATAGATTGTGGCAAGGGAAGCGTTTATGCTGTGAATTTTATACTACACAAAGGATACTGGTTAAACATTAATGGAATCTTTCAAATATAATTAATAAATTATTTAACAAATCATAATTTAATTAAACACTATACATTTGATGAAATAGGATTATAAAATATTATAATACCTACTTGTCTCACAAAATAAAGTGTAGTATAAATATACAGTTTATTTGATTTAGTATAAATATAATTTGTGACTAAATGACAGTGAATTATATTAGAAATTTGTGTGTCAAATTTGGATTATTCTACTATTCAGACAATTGTTTTATGCTTTAATAATGTTAAATTAAGGTTATAATATTTTCTTATTTATTTTAATATCCAAAGTGAATTAAAAAAACTAATACTCTACGATCATATTATCTTAATTTTTATTATTGTAATTATTATTTATTTACTTACATTACAAAATAAAAAACGGGTGGGCCTCGCTTTGCTGTACAGTTGGGGGTGGAGTGTACCTTGTTTATAGGATTGATCATTATTACAATGGATTTGTTAAATTTGAATGCAATGATAGATATTATTGTATACGAATAACGATTCTGAACGGAGTTAATATGTTTGTCTAAAATGTGTATATAATAATATAGTATTTTATATTTAAATTGAATTATAAAGTAATTTCGTAAAAATTTAAATTTAAAACAGTCATAAATTTTTTTCCTCTTAAGCTGGAAGAATTTTTTTTATATATTTTTAAAGGTAAGCTTATGGAAAACCTAGTGTTAAAATTTTGAATCTTAAGTATAAACAGAAAAAATTTTATGAATTTTCAACTACAAAATAACTTGCAAATTATCGCGATTTTAACATATTTTATACACATTTGAACTTTATGGGCTTATAAAAAAAATTTGAGTGAAACCATCTCTGATATTTTTTAGTTACAATTAGTATTACTTATACTTAATCCTTTAATTCATTTTCAAGAGTTTTTGGACAGCCAAAAAAATTTTATAGATATTTAAAAAAAAAAAACTTACAAAAATCGAAAATTTAAATTGTCTATAAATAAGTCAAAATACGTCAAAATACTTTGAAAACTTAACCATGTATAGAAAATACCAATATAAAGATTTAGTGAAAATTTCAAGTTATTGCGGTTTTTCGTTTTTGAGTTAGAGCATTTTAAAAAAATCGATATGATTTGTCAGTCTAGAATTTTATATATTATATTATATTTTATATGTAATTTTATATCAATATTCGCTGTTCAAACGCTTATAAAAAAAAATTGTGCCTATGGATTTTGATGATTTTTGAATGACAATAAAAACTACTTGTGTGAAATATTCTATTAAATTTTTAAGTATTTTGTAGAAGTCAGTTTTTTTTTTATCACTGATTATAAAAAAAAAATGTAAAAAATTCGAATTTTTTAAATGCCTGTAAGTGGCTTAAAAATCAATATAATATTTTGAAAAAAATACGACATAAAGGAAATGTCTATCTTAACAATTGGTGAAAATTTCAAGTTTCTGCGTCTTATACTTTTTGAATTATAACAAATATTTAAAACCGTTTGACTATAAATCGCTATTTTATGCAATTTCGTAAAAATTTAAATTTCAAACGGTCATAGAATATTTTTCTTTTGGTCCGGTTGAAATTTTTTTATATATTTTTGAAGATTAGCTTATGGACAAACTAGTGTCAAAATTTTGAACCTTAAGTATTAACAGAAAAAATGTTATGAATTTTTATCTACAAAATAACTTGCAAATTATTGTGATTTTGACATATTTTATACAAATTTGAGCTTTATGAGCTTATAAAAAAAATTTGAGTGGAACGATCTCCGATATTTTCTAGTGCAGATAAGTTAAGCTTATTATAAACCTTGTATAAAATTTTTGAGAGTTTTCGGCCAGCCAATTAAATTTTATAGGTGTTAAAAAAACTTTTTTTTCAAAAATCGAAAATTTAAATTGTCTATAAATAAATCAAAATATGTCAAAATACTTTGAAAACTTGACCGTGTATAGAAAACACCAATATAAAGATTCGGTGAAAATTTCAAGTTGTTGCGGTTTTTCGTTTTTGAGTTAGAGCATTTTAAAAAAATGTAGTTTGTAAAAACGTGATTTTGCGTAAAATTTCCTGTTTTTTCGTAATTTTTTTATCGTTTTTTTCATTTTTCAAAAAGGTATTAAAAAAGTTGGATTTTTGACTAGCCCAAGTACCATCTACATTCACTTTCCTTTCAGAAAAGTTGATGTTTAAGAAAATCGAAGCATTTTTACTACCAAAAATCGTGTCCTCAGAAACAAAAAAAAAAAATAAAAAAAATTAAAAAAAAAACACAAATCATTGTAAAACCAATAGATTCCATCACTCCGTTCTGAATTTAAAAACGAGTACCAGGGGTTTTATTTATTGTACTATGATATTAATATAAAATAATCATAGAACTTTATGATACGAGAAACACCATCTTATTGCTAAACGATAAAACTGGTTCTATTGTTTAAAACCAAATTTTATCAAGTTGAATGCAAACGATCATCGATGACATCAGGCCCGGATTAATATTATCGTAGGCTCTAGGCATAGTGCCTTTATTGCTATGTGCTAATATGGTCCTGCAGTATTCAGTATTTAAATGATTAAGAAACCTTATGTTTGGGAGAGGTAGTAATGAATATTGAATCTCATTGTTAAGCCTATAAAAACAAAATTATTTATAACATAAAGTTCAAATCTTAACTTTCATAATGTATAACTATATACGTATTATAACTTTATATTTGATAACGACATCTTCAAAATATATATAAAATTAAATTCCCATAAACCATGAAAAACAATTTTACATCATTTTGCATATTTCTTTATTGGTTTTTTATTAGTTTATCCAATCTGATTTCAATAAGTAATCATTACAAATTACAATAACGAACATTTAGTATAAGAGAAATATTATACAAATATTCTACTTGTTGTGCTAACATTTAAAAATAGTATATTAACTTTTTTTAATAACAAAAAAAAAAAAAAAATTACAAAAAAATCTTAGCTACACATTTAATTTTCGTAGGCTCTAGTCACGGTGCTTATAGTGCCTATGTCCTAATGCAGCCCTGGATGACGTATAGCGGCTGCGTTGACCTAGACTTACGAATTTTAATAATATGCTGACGTTTTAATATATATTCTAAAACCAATGATAATATTTCAGAAATAAAATTTAAAATATTCTAATAGTTGTATAAATTAAAAATATCTGAAACAGAAAACTCATTGAAATTAATGGGCAAATTTGTTTTGAACAATGATATAGGATTGGAATTAGTATGATAGTTAAATAATAAAAATTTAAAATATAAGACATAATATAGTCTAATTATTATTTATTTTAGTATTCTGTATTTTAAAAATGGATATAAATGACTTTTGACTACATTAATTCTTTACAAAATGATCAAAAATAGTTTTAACATTTTTATTTAACTAAAGAATAATCTTTCTTTTATTATAAATCGACGTTGTTTTTGAGTATTGACCGGCGAAAACATAACTTTCACGATTGTATTAATCATTCCAAGCATACCAATATTTATACTGAAGTTTATATTAAACTAAATATTATTAAATTCTTCAAATCCTAAAATATGAACTTTACAAAGTATTTCTTGTTATTAAATTTTGAATTATTAATAACATCTTGTCTTAAAATTCTCATAACAAATAAATATATACTTAAATATAACAAAATGACCTTAAAAATACAAAATAAAATTTTAAGCTTTTAATTCTTTAGTGTATAAAATGGATTTTGTACTTGAAAAAATAACGCATTTTCAATTCAAATCTCGGCTTTACTTAAAAATTATATTTTGTAGATATATTGCAATTAAAAACGAAATAGAAATAAAGAAAAGATTGCGAAAACAATTTAAAGATCAAATGCCAATAAAATAAGTAAGTTTTACTTGTCTTAGTCTATAAGAAACACAACATTAAGTTCAAAGAGACGCAGGACACTTTGAATACCTATAAGGTTGCTGATGTTAATAAGTACATTAAGAAAATAATTGTATATTAAGACTTGGAGATTATTAATTACAGTTTTATACATTCAATAAATATAAATAATAAATTCTAAATCTTTATGGACCATTTTTTCTATAAATTTCTAAATAAAGATTTTCGTTACATTTTAATGACCATTTAAATTAAAAATATCTATTGAAATTTATAGTACACTAGTACATATTATAATCATTTGGGTTTGGTATTTGAATTAATAATTGTATAGTTAGTGAATAATTTATTAAAATGACTACTTAATTCCTCATTGAAATAATAATTCTACAGTAAATGTAATCGCATTTAAAGCTAGTAAGATTTTGAAATTTTGGATACCTTGAGCCTAAAACCAATTTCCATAGTAAATGTTTAAATATATCAGTATCGTGATACAAAAAACATTGAAAGCTTGAGTTATTTACTGTGAACTATGAGAACTGCATATTCATAAAACTTTCGGAATACTCAAATAGCTTATATGAAAGCTATAAAATGTGTAAAATCTATAAAAGGCAAAAGCCATTAAATTGTAATAAATATTGGTAAATATTTTAACAAAGTAGCCTTGTTTGGACATAATTTGTTTCGATTTCGTAACGTGTGCACGACGTATCCGTTACCCCTTGACAAGTTGATGGGAAGAGTGATATTATTATGACCAACTCGTGTATACATGATACAAAGTATAGTTGGTTCACGTCAGAACATAATATTATGTATATACACATGACGCGTAAACGATTTAGTTAATTGGATAAAAAAAGTGGTATATTATACTATGTATATATTATTATGTAATTCGTATGCCCGAGATCGCATTACGGTACGTGTGTGTGTGTGTGTGTGTGTGTGTGTGTGTGTGAGTGTGTATATATTGCATAATTTTATAATATCCCAACCAATAAAGTCGCCGCCGAGGTGGCGGTGGCGGAAGTTTGTCGATTCGGGAGGAAGAAAGCTAACTAACGGCGGAGTCTGCGGAGTAAGCGGCGGCGGAATTGGTGGCGGCGGCTTCACCTCTCCTCACCACCAACCCGTCGAGCGCGCGGCTATAAACGAGCGTACAACCATATTATTATACACCGTGGCCAGTGCGAGTAAACGCCGCCGACAAAGGCTTACTACCGTACTACGTGTCAACCACGTTCTATACCCGCGTGCGCGCACCCAGCAGATATTGTGTACGGCACCGCCACGCGTCACGTACGTTTACTCTCACGTGGGGGGCGACGTACGTGCAGGTCAAAAAACGAAGACGACACGGGGCGCAGCGTACTACGGCGGCGGCGGCGGCGGTGCGACGGAGGGTTAGCAGCGACGACGGGTCAAAAGGTCCCGCGCGCGTTTCGACATAGGCGGCGGTATTGATCATCGCTGCGGGCCGGGCGGTAAACGGGAGCGTGATACGCGGGGCTGCATGATCGTCGTCGTCTCTCGTCGCCACAGACCAGGAGGCGCTACACACACCGCCTATGCCCGTGTACATACGTGCGTACTTACGACGCGCGTGCACGTATATTTGTATACAATATCGACAATATCGTATTATATTATACGCAACTCGTGCGTGTGTGCGCACGCGCTCGTAGTTGCGTACACGCGAGAGAGTGGCATAACCGCCCCGCGGGATGTTTGCGAATAATAAAATCGTTAGCCGCGCGTCGCCTTCGTATATACGCGCGCGCCCGTGTGTGTGTGAACTAGTGACCGCTGCCCCGCGACTAGTATCGCTGCTGCCGCCGTTGTGCGTACACATCGTCCACACGTTGTCCACTGGCTAGCATCGCGGTGTGACACACACACACACACACACACACACACACACACACACACATTCACACACACACACACGCATACGTACACGTACACACAAACGTACCCACACACACACACACACGTACACACAAACGTACACGAACACACACACGCACACATGTACGCACATGGCCGTCGTGTGCAGTACAGTGCGTAGTTTGATCACACATATTATCGCATGTGCCCAATAATTATTATAATTCGCACGCGCGTTCTCTTGCCGTGTGCCGCGTGATAAAACACGACCACGACGAACGCTGCGGCTCGAATCGCGTCCCACGCGACCACATGCCTGTCGCCGTAGCGGGCGGCGGCCGCACCGCCGTCGGATCGGCGGCGCCGAACAAGACGTCCCGCCGGTGCGCTCGTCCGGGACACCGGGTAGGCGACGTATACGCGCTTCCGTCGCTATCCCGCCCACACCGACAGTGCCACAGTTGCTGCGGTGGCGACACTCTGCACCACTACTGCCACGGTTGAACGGGTCCGGCGCGCACACCGGGTTTGGCACCACAACGACCACGCGATGATGCATTACGCCGACAGATCCATGCCGCCGCATTACTCCGCAGCCGCAGCGAAGCTGCACCAGCTGCAGAACCAGAACCACCGATCCGGCGGCGGAGTGCCGACCAGTTTCGGATTGTATGGTACGTGGCAGCACAGGAGCTCTGCTACGTCGCCGTTGTATACTTATGCCTCTCCCTCCTCGTACCCTCCCGTCAATGTCACCCTTTTCGCGCGTTTTGTAGCACACTCAGTCCGCATAATAACATTTACTTACATCTGTGGACGGGTGTGTATTGTGTGTGCTCATAATGCGTGGCGTAAAGGTATTATAGAACACTCTGACGATGATATGTTTTGTCGATCATAATATTATCAATAGCAATCTAAACCATATAACGACGACGACGGTATTGTTTTAAGCAGTTATTTCTGTTGCTGCTACACAGTAAAATATGTGGATGGCCGATTATAGCATTAGCAGCTGACATTCTTGATAGATTATTTTTTAACTTCGTATTTGCTATTTTTTTTTAAATTAAGATACAACACGCTGATAAAGTATGACTTAGTTATATTTCGTAATGTGTCGCTTTACTTACAAATATTAACACAACAAAATAAGTATAAAAAAAGTAATGATAATAACATGTATTATAGCTTATATATGTTACTAAATAATAATTTTCTATTGTTTTTCTGTCAAGAAAATTTTCGGCCATCCATGAGTTGGGCGCGTGCGGCGTATACACCGTCGCATGTGTCCACAAACACTTTTTTACTATTATCAACTTACGTTTGTATTATACGAAAGCGGTAGCGGCTTAGAAAAATGGTATATATAAGACGACTACAACCAAGACGCGAGTTTGAGAATAAATAGGGTGAGATGGTCTTGCAAATGACAGCGAATGAATGTTTTTTGTGTATATATATATATTTTGTGCGCGTTTCCGCGTACGTGAAAGTGAGAGTATTCATGTGTCGTGTGTGTGTATGTGTGTTGGTTGTGTACGCGATATGAACGCGTGCGATATACACACGTGTGGCATATATGTTATGTTGTTGTTGTTGTTGTTTATTATTGTTGTTGGAGTTGATGTTGTAGTTGTAGTGTTAGTAGTAGTAGTAGGAACAGTACGTATTATTACTAGGTAGTATGGTCAGAACAATTGTTTAGTACTTAGTGGTAGTTGTAACTTCAGCAGTACAATATAGTGGTCGTAGTAATTGTAGCAACAACGATTATAGGGTATATATGTTTTTTTTTTTTTTTGACGATTCCGCTCGATGTTTACGGATTCCAGGTTCGAGTCTGGTGAGCAGTACTGGGGAACCGACGCCGTCCATGGCCAGGCAATACGGCGGTCTGACGCGGAAATACGCTTCGGACGGTGGCGGTGATGAACTGGCCGCGTGTTTGCCACCCGACCTCAGGCATCTGCTGTCGGCTACCACAGCCGCGACACCAGCGTCACAGCATCGGCAGACGACGTCGCAACGTCTACAACAACACGGACTACTGCGAAGTTCCGCCGCGACGGCTGCCGCCAATTCGCTGGTAAGTCCCGCTCGTATATAACACCTTGTCAGGCGCGTTTTCAAGAGGGAGGGGGGCGAATGGTCGCTAAAGTTATTGCATAGTAATTTTATAACTGTTTTACAAGCTCTTTTTTAAGAAAATAATTATAATCAATGATAAAAAGAAAGCTTTTATCAGTATAGAAAGCACTTCCTGTAAGCATTGCTTCAGTAGAAAGAAGCTTTTCAACATTTTACTTATAAATTTTCATTCTAATTTTTATAGCATTTTACTTCATAGCAATATTATTATTTTCTGATCAAATATGTGTGTATTAATCATATATGTTCCTTTAAATTTGTTATGTCCTCATTATTAGTAAAGCTTTTTATAGACACAAAGACCTTTGTTATATTATATTAACATAAATCTGTAACTAGAAAAATCTTTATTATTCATGACTGTTCAAGTTTTTTAAAGTATATTTGCTGTACTCGGGCAACGCTTGAATAATTATAGTTATTAGTTTAACATTCACCTAATTGGCATAGGCGCAACTGGGAGGGGCTCGGGGGGGGGCTTAGCCCTCTCAAATTTTTTCACAGCCCTTCTGATCTGTGGTCCTGATCCTGGTCTATGTTGTCTTAGTACTTTTAGCCCACCCAAAATATAAACTTTAATTGGGTCTATGTTAATTGGTTGCTTTTTAGATTAAAAACTTGGTTAAGGAACTATATGGGGGAAAGTAGATTAACAGAACTGGCATTAATGTAGCTGCACAGAAACGTTCAGATCAATATAAATAATGAAACTGATAGATTTGCAAAAACATGAATGAAGAGCCGATTTTGTTTTATAATTAACTGTAAATAGGGTCACCTCCACCCTCCTCCCGTTGAAAACTGTTTAGGGACGCCCTTGCATCGTGTCTGCTGCGTACTTACCGTATCACCATGCTTGTGGTTTCCAGAACAACGCGACCGCGCTAAGCATTTACGGTGGTGGCAGAAAACCGTGGTCGTCCACGTCATCATGGTCGTATCACGACGACACCGGCATCGGCGGTTATCCGTCGTCCGTCGACCGCCGCATGGGCGGCACCGGCAGACAAACGGCCCATCTCTTCGGCGCCATGGACATGCATCACTACCGCAGCGGAGGCAGAACGTTGACGACAGCGAGATCGATGGGTGGCGTTTACGACGGTAACAGTTTGTTGTACCGGTGTTCGACTAGTAACGTGTAAGTTTCAAACCAAATACGCTTCGATCGATTTTCGGATAATATAATGGTGCCACGCCATCTCATCTAAATATTATGATTGATGCCATTAAACGCCAATCCGACATTTGACGGTAAAATAAAGTTTCGGTAAAAACCGAGTCCTACATTAAATTACCCATAATGATAATCAAGTCTAGTAAAAAATAAATAAAAACTTGAAAACACTGATGAAAGTTTTTTTTCAAGTAAAACAAATAAAATCCATAACAAATACACCATTTTAATTATTATATTTATTTTTATCATTTTCGTAAGGAGTAATTAAATGGTTCTATTTACAAAAAACAAATGTTTTATAGTATTATAGACATATGTATAAACCCATCAGAATTACTCTTAAGTTCTTAGCCCTTTGGAAAGGTTATTGGTTAATTATTTTTCGACTACGTATCGCATTTTCATTTAGGTATTTCGGTAGTTATACTCGTATACTATTTTATTGAATATTGAAATCTAAAACGGCACTAATGCTTTAAAGTCAAAATTGACTGAATAACAACGAGTTAACGTTTTGATTTAAATCATTAAATTGTCCTAAAATATTTATTATTTATCTTATGACGTAACGAATTTCTGTATAATTTCGGGTATTTTTTTTTCACTCATGTATGTTTTTAGACTTTAATTATTATAATATATCGAACTTGCACACATTTTTAATGCACACACAGTAAGTAAGTAAAAAGCAAATACGCAATAATGTCAAATTTGTTAAAAAATTATAATAGAATAATTAATAACTAATAAGTTAGCATGACTTAACGTTTGTTTTTCAACACTTGAAAGTGACAGAATTACTTGACAGAATTTTGGTAATGAGCATATAGGAGAGTGGAAATTAATACGAATTTGGATTTAAATTAAATCCTTCATTCTATATATCTAAATATTCATATTATTATATTAAATTAGTTTAAAATTAATTATGAGCTTTTTTTAGTTATTATTTTTTCAAAGATCTACGAATAAAGTTACTGAGAAACAGTGAAAACATACTATATAAAATATACGATTCCCGTATTTTGTTCACTAATACGTTTGTAGACATAAAATAAATTATTTTTAAAAATTTATTTGACCAAAAGTATATACGAGTACTTGATTAAGTTTAATTGAATACAGAAGTTAGTACCAGGTGAATGGTCATTGAAATTTTAAAAGAAATTTTAAAAGATACAATTTTAAGTAAACATGTACTTCAGGTCAAATAAATTCTTAAAAATAATTTATTTAATGTCTACAAACATATTAGTGAACAAAATACGGGAATCACATATTTTATATAGAGAATATTTTGATCGTTTCTCAACATTTTTATTTGTAGGCCTTTAAAAAAATAACAAATAAAAAAAGGTCATTACTAATTTTAAACCAATTAAATATTATAATACTATGTAGAATATAAATAATTAAAAATTTAAATTAAATGCGAATTCGTACTAATGTCTCACTATACGCTCATTACCGAAATTCTGTTAAGTGAGCGAAGTGCTAAACGATAAACGTAAGTCAGGCTAATTTTTTCTACTCCAATTTTTAACAATTTTGCCTCTATTGTATATTTGATTTTATTTCTATTTTATACGTATTAAAAATTTATGCAAATTCGATATATTATAATTATGAATAATAATTTTTGGAAATTCAAAATGGTTTTAATTTCATTATCATTGCAGAAATCTAAACTTTTGACAGTGTCAGTTTTGGGTGTTTTGGCAATAATGATTATTAAAAGACTATTAACGTTTTTAAAGACATTTAATGTGTTTACGCTTTTGTTGTACAGACCCGATCACTTGGAAAGACGATGGTATCAGAACCAGCAGCAGAGGCAAAACAGCAGTAGCGGCGGAAGGCTAATAAGAGGGTTGAGTGGAACCAAACACATGTCCGACGTGTACGACGACGACTTGATGCGACTACAGCAAGATGGTACATCGGTAGCTGCGCTGTTACTGGATGACGTGGTCCTCGGAGGTGGTTACAGTGGCAGAAACGCGGTAAGTTTGCGACAACCTAAATCTAGGCGAACCGGTAGTGTTAAATGTAGGTTCCAATTAGGCAAAACCAAAATATATAGCTATAAAACCCAAACACCGTAGGAATAAGCGTAGGATTGCGCCAATAAGTTATTTATACAATCGCCATAAACACGATCACCGACTTCGGTGCTCCTGATACTCGAAAGTTAGCGAGTGAACGATGATGACGTGTATGTGCCCACAGGATTTCCTGCCCTCCAGACCGAGATCCCGGTCTTATGGTGGTAGCGAAGATCCATCGTCCACGACATCTTGGCGACATTGGCCGGACACCGGCGGCAGCGGCGGTGGTTCCGGATATTTGGGTGGAGCATTGCGCGAGACTGCCATCGGCTCGTCCGCGGCAATTTTCGATCATAACGAGCACCGACGCAGCACGATCAACTCGATGAACCCTTCCTCGGCTGAACACAAAAGGTGAGTGCCATTGCAAACGAGTACCCAGTGTTGGATTCAGGGCTGTGGAAGGAGGGGGGCCAGTATCAGTTATCTAACTCTTTTGACTGAAGACAATGACCAATAATTTATTAATTATTCTTAATACAAATAAACCAAATATTTTTTTTAAAAAAACTAATTTTAGACCCAACGTACGTACTTATACGAGGCCCATTGGCCTCCCTTCTCTAAATCCGGCACCGTCGGTACTGAACTACGATTATATAATCGGTTGAACGTCGCTTGTCGATAAAATGATCCACAACGCACTTGCGGTTGAACAATGCATTAATTATGAAACCGTTAACAACATTACGTGTATTACTACACTCCGATACTGTATATTATACACTGCGATACATCGAGTTTGCATGCATGTGTGCTTGTGTCTAGATGGGACGTGCGACGTCAACATCGTCGGCAGAGGCGTTATAGCGACGGCGGCGGTGACTCGGACCCGCGCCGCTCGTACGACTATCACCCGTCCCTGCAAGTAGTCTCGTCCAACTCGTCCGCAATGATGAAATACGGCGCGGGCGGCCGGCGGTCACGTTCGTGGGACCCATCGCCGTCGCCCACGCCGACCTCGTATCTGAGCGGCGACGACGGCTATGGCGGTGGCGGTTACGGCGGCGGTGGCTACGGCGACTACATGGAAGACTACGGCGGCGATTACGAGTCGCTGGCCGCGCTGGCCGCCGAAGAGGAGCACGACGAGGAATTGCAGCGCGAAGAGAAGAAGGCCCGGATTAAGGCCGAGATTGCGCGCCGCCGCCGGCAGATCGAGGACAACGTGCGGCTACACGAGGAGCTGTTGCGTTTGGCTAGGATCCGCGAGAATGCCGAGCACGAGTATTCTTCTTCGATGCTGCCGTCGCTGTCCGCTGCAGGTATATAATACGTATAATACGCAAGCGCGTACACACTCACACACATACACACACACGTATGCACACATATACATACACACACACATACACACGCATTCATACACACGTAAACACACGTACGCACACACACACACACACACACACACACACACACACACACACACACACGCGCGCGCGCGCGCGCACACGTACACACACACGCACACGATATCCGTGAAACGGGATTAAACAATAAACGTTGAATGCGCAAGATATGGTGACGTTGTTGACGACACCTACCTACACACGTCCGTGTACTGCATTAGATGCAGATCAGTAAATAGATTTTTACATCACTTAATTTTTTGGTTGTCAAACGCAGGGATACATATTACATTTTTTTTTTACCATAGAAATATTTTTTAAACTATTTCGAATTAGTACTCTACAATGTAGACTGGCAGTTCTTCTAACACAAAAGTCTGCATTTTCCGATAGTTACGGTTAGATCCAGTCCACGAAAATAATATAACGACGTTATTCAGATCTTAGCCATGAATCATTTTTCCGTCGAAGTTCGATAATCTATTTGAACTTTACTCGAAAATAAGAATGTATTTTTAAAGGTTTTTTACTTTACATTTTTCCATACGAAACCAAAATATTCACAAGTACTACTTTCAATAAGGCACATGAAACTCATTTCTATCTAATCAATGAACATTAATCTTAAAAATTCAAACAGTAATTGATAAAACAAATACTTTAATCCGACAAGTATACATTTATATATATATGGGATATTTTTAATTTTTACTTAGTAGGTACTAGGTATATATACGTAAGTATATTTATCGAAGAACAAGAAAAATGGTAGTTTAATTATAACTTATAACTCGATAGTAAAATATAGTATAAATACCCAAGGTTTTTTAGGTCCTACGTACGTTCATCTACAACCGTAGGCTATTAGGCTGCTATTAACCTTGAATAATAAATTACAGTGCATTTTGATATACTTCGCTTGATATGTAACACGTCCGGAGAGGTCATTTTGTAGTAACACACAGTGTCATAAATTTTTAAACGATCATATATTAATAAAAGTTTTAAGTTAACACAAAATGTACGGAAAACGAACTTAGAAGCTGTTCGTTAATTTTTGTGTCTACTATCTAGTGTAGTTTAAGAATCTGTATTGTTATCGTATACTATTAATTTATGATTTGATATTGTTATATTAACGATATGGTGTTCATAGACAATACCAAATACCATGGTATAATTAAATCTAGAATACTTAATTAATAATACATTATTTTTATCCTTGGTGGTATTGTATGGACGCATTTTGCATAAGCTGGCCACTGCCCCATAAATATATAACATATACACATGTTGTATATTATCATGAGTAGTGCGTAAATAACCAATACTCATCTTCTGTGATCACCCAGGTGGTAAGGTGTTCATATTATTTAATAATAATAATAAATATGATAGTTATATAATAAATAGTATTTAGTATGTATAAACGGGCGGTGGATACTAGGTATATATAGTATTTAGGTACATATTATAGTGGCCGATGGTACATAGTATCTCGTCCGATATCGTCACAGAATTATTACTATTGACGAATCTTACAATATACTTACTTCCACATATAACAAGTATGATGGAAGTCTTATTTTAATAAAAACTTTAATTGTATAATAATAAATAAATAATTAATAATATATAAATCTCAAAAAATAGTTGACAGATTTGCTTAGAAAAATGAAAAATTTAACTTTATGAATTGGTATTATTTAATTAGTTATGATATTAAAATGTTGATCTAACTATAAATAATTCGTTATTCTTGATCCAATATTTATTTTATACTTACTTTAAAAATCTGGATGAACCAACAAAAAATGAATTTTCTTGCTCACTAGATAATAATGAAATAACTGTTTACTCTATTTATACCAAAATTAATCAATCGTTTCAACAAATATTGCATTACGGAAACGTAACCAATTAGTTTAACGACCGGATAGGAATAATTAATATATTGCCTCAATGAAGTTAAGGCCCTTATAGACTAGTTAGTATCGTAATTTATGTGGGAAGTAATTCGTGATTGTATTTCGTAGTAAAATTTCATGTGCTAATCGCTGTATGTATACCTGCATTACAATGTGAATACGCGATGATTACACGCCATAGGTGGAGTTAAAACTGTATGACGACATAATAATATAAATTCAGCGAAGAAAATGTACATTTAATAACTAACAAAAACACATTATATGAACAATAATATAATTATGCACTTAAGCATATAAATGTTAAGCATATATGCCTACTATGGAAAAGTAACATTTTTTTCACCGTTCAGAATATGCCGGAGCCAACTGCAGGTTTACCCCCGTAGCTCAATGACTTATGTTTCACACACACACACACACACACACACACACACACACACACACACACACACACACACACACACACACACACACACAACACACAAACACACACATATGAATACATAAAAAAATATATATAGACATACATACGTATTATATATTAACACATACACACACAGACACAAGTCTGATCAATACGGGTAAACGTGACGGCGGCGTATGTATACATGTATCATACAGGTGGTTGTTACGCGGGACGGCGGCCGATGACCGAGGATGAGTGTCTTGTGTTTGCGCGCGCGGCCGAAAAGATAGCCGAGGAACGGTCCATGGAGAGGATCGCGTCCACGTTCCGGACCGCGGCCGCGGCTGCGGCCGAGGATTACATACGGCGCGGGGGCGTTTACGACGAGTTTGGGCCCACGATCGCTTGCGCCACCGTCGGTGAATATACGCCCCCGCACGCTATGCCATTGTTACCAGACATGCCGACCAGGAGTAGGAGAATGTTGGAGAACTTAGGCAGCTCGCCCATCACGGATTCCGTGCTCTTGAACGGCGAACAACAAAAAGCCATGCAGAAAAAAGTCAACTTTCTCAACGTCCTATGAAAATTCCTCTGCGCACAGCATTGACTGTTTACACACATTCACAAACATTGAGGGAAACAAGATTGACCCGCTTGAAAATAATATTGTACCCATTTTCGAATTTATAAACGTTAAATGTTATTTCATACATAATATTTTAATCAAGGATGTGAATTTAATACATGCGTTAACAGTAAAATAACATAATTTTAAAATGTACACTAAAATCTGTAACAAACGACATGTTATGCAAAGAAATTGAATTAAATTCAAATAGTTCTGTTCTCGGCTTGATAGTTACAAAAGAAAATTTAAATGAATTTATGCCCTAAATAAATATCACATTAATACTAAACTTCTAATCTCTTTGTATGTTGGATAATATATATTATTATCTTTTACTCATTTTTAACATCTTGAAAATTATAATAAATATGTCCTTTTTTGTAAAATAAGATCAAATAAATTAAATATAATTTTAAATCATTGTTAATCTGAATAAAATCTAATAATTAACTCTAAATTTAACATTTAAAAAATAGATTCAAAACACATGCATCTATTTGTGTATGCAATACTGATTAAATTATACAAAAATACGGGAAATTAAATTTCAGTCCTATAATGGTAAATGTTAATGCCACTTTTTTTGACAGATATTTGAATTCAATTCATTGATATATTCAATTATTAAATTCACATCCCTGGTTATAATGCTAATCTTTAATTCGACCATTATTTTGTAATTTCTCATCACGGAGTGCGTTTTATGATATCAAATAATTAATATGATCATTAATATAAATATTAATAAGATCACTCCAAATCAACACATTGATCGGTTAATATCGAGTGACTATATTTCATTAAAAAATTCCACATACGTAATACCTCGTTTAAGTCCGTTATAAAATTACTACTTTATAAATTAAATAAACGTACTCATAAAGTACACAAAACGCATTAACGTAAAAATCAAAGTATGTCAAAGGATAACGAAATGTTATGTGAAAATTGTTTTGAAATATTATTATTGTGGTAGTATGGCAATAACAATGCTAATACCTATTCGCAGCGCTTCCTCGTGATTTTAAATGATCTCAAATAAAATCAATATGCCTCAAAGCAATAAGATAAGCACATTTTTATATCACCAAAGTTGAGTGTTCTCTATATATACACGATATATTAATTTGTTTCGAAATTTATTAGACCGAAATTAAATAAGATGTACTAAATAGATTATTAGATTAAAAAATACACCGTATTTTTTATTCGTTAAATTATGACGTCTTGAATGGTAGCAGTACAAAATAATGTAGGTACGTTTTAATTTGTATAGCACTGGTTAGGAAATACACGCATTTAAAATATATATATATATACCTATGTATAATGTATACACATCAATAAGTGATAAGCGCACAGATTTAACGATTTATAATTTTTTAAATATTGATTTGTGATTTGCAACTTGACGGACAATAGTAAAAGTATTCTTAATGTGAAGCATAAAACATATTGCAACTATTGTGCAATCATATAGCCGTATATAGGTACATTATTTATAAATAATATATAGTTTTGTCAGTTTTGAGCTCCTTATACGAATTATACATAAACGAACATTTTTCTTTGAATATTTTTAATTACTATTATTTTATATTTGCAATGAAAAAACTCGTGAGACATGCATTATTGCTAAGTTCAACAATTTTATGAAATGTGGATAAGTAGAAGAAAAAAAAATGTTTAAACTATTATAAGATTTTAACAGTGCACTATTAAACTATTTAATTAAATTTCATTAAAAAAATCACGAATTTAAATGTTGTGATTTAGGTACCTGATCAAAATCAATTCATACTTCCATAGTTTTTTGTTACTACCTATTCTCTTTTCATTCAACATTCCCTTGTTTAAAATAGAACTACGATGGATAATGTATAGATAATCTGGCCCTTACCGCTGTATATATAAGTGATTACAGATTAGTAGATAATGTGGAGCTGTAGGCACTATTTTGTAATTTGTAATTTATATTACTAGAATGATTAGATAAGCTGTCGCGACAACTAATATCGAACAATTTTATCTAAATTGTATAGCGTAATAATAATTTTAAATGAACACTATCCACCCAGTAATATATATATATATATATACCTATTGTGCTCAAAAACATAATGGTATTAGGGTAAGATTACTGTACGAATTCAGTTAAAATCACAAGATATTGTTGTAGTTTTAACTTATTACTATTATTATGTAAACATTGTAGTATTATATTATATTATAAATAAGTTACGTAGGTGTATATAATATTATGGTCTTTATTGATAATAAATCGAATTAAATATTGTGCTTGATTACAGTAGGTGAAAATGAAACAGTTACATTACTAACCGGTCATGATGATAGTCGTTTTATTGCGAGGGTTTATTTTGTTAGGTAGGCGTCATCAAATTATATTTATGTAAAACATAAAAATTATCTTATGTAATTAAAAGAAAATCATACCGTTTGATATAAATAAAAGAAACATAGACTCAACATTGTTCTTTCGGGGTTTGATGGCACCTGTCTTTAATTTTATTCTAGTGATGATAAATATTATATTCTTAAAAATATTTTTGTTTTTCAATCAAAAACATTTGATTTTCGTAAGAATATTTCAGAGTTTACAAACTCACCTACATTTCAGTATTATACAGATTTGAGTTACGCGCTCGAAGTATAGAAGTAGATAATCACTGTAGAATTATGAATTAATTCATTTCCAAAAGAGTAGTAACGATTAAAACTTATGCTTCAAAATGTTCGTTCATATAATACATTGTTTGTGATTCTACTTCGCCATATCAATATTATTTCTAGTTAATAATTACTTACCTATATTTATTTTTGACATGAACAATGTGGAGCTAAATATTTTACGTATGTAACTATAAAAATATATTATAATAAACTCAGAGTATTACATATCTATTCAATTCTATGGAACTTGTTATTTAAATATCTTTATATATATTATATACATAATGATATGTATATTTTACGGTTATTGTTACCATTGTTAACATGTACTCGATAAAATATCTCAATAAATTTAGATTGAGTTAAAAATATTATATTATACGTTACGCATTATTGTTGTAAATTACTGTTACCTACCCTATTATTTTAATTTGTTAAAGAATATGAATATAATATATATATATATTTATATATTATTACCTATATAATTTTAATGGATTTTCTTACTAAATCTTAATATTTGTATCATTTGTATATGTGAATAATATATGTTAATGCTCAATAGGAGTGAAATGTGTAGGTACTTAATTATAATTCAGCTAACATATTCCTATAAAAACACATCCATAATAACCTGCGATTATAATAATATATTATACCTATGTATTAATTATTATGAATAGTTTGATATTGTTACTTGGTGGAAATATTATACTTAAATAGAAATTAAATTTGATACCTAAATCAAAACACGATTGAAAAACCAAAAAATTTTGCTTTCAGGAAGATAGAAGAATTACATAACGAATTTGGGCCGCAAGTGTCAGCGTGAACAAAGTACTACCAGAAAATTCTAGGAAAATATCCGGTTTGGGAGCTTATCGTAATAGGATACTGTTGAGGTCAAAAGACTGAGATTTATTACGCGTTTAATCAGTTGTCAGTTGACGATGGGCACAATTTTTGGTACCAAAATTAAACTTCTAAATATTTTTTACGAGTTTTGTTTCATATCTTATTGTGTATCTAGGTTTTAGAAGTAGAGCTTTAATGACTACTACTGTATTTTCTTCAATGTTATTTTATTCTAAAAATCATTTTTAAAATTAACCTGCTTGTATGATTGTTAATGTTTTCTTACAAAAATCTTAATTTATTTTCTATTCGATGTAAGCAATACTAGAAATATTGTATTTATGTATAGGTACCTACCTAAGATGAGAATACATATTATGAGAAAGCAATAGATTGCCCTATTCGTTTTTCGCACTGTTATTGTATTCCATTTACGTATGTATTTGAAAGTTATTTATCTACCTATATTATTATAAAACCAACAAGTGTATAATTTTTTCATAATTCAGAATATTATTATTATTAAGTACTATTGTTGTGAATATTTGATTCGTTAATTGTCGTGAGGGTAGAATTATTCATTACAATAAATTATAACGATTATGTTATATTCACCACAATAGTTCTTGCACTTATTAATTTTAATTTCTGATATTATACTTTCGTTAAATAATTGATGTGTACCTTACTTAACTTATTATATACTACAATAATTAGTTATGTTTCACGATAGGTTCCTGTATTATGTTATTGCATGATAATTATTAGTTAAAACAATAAAACCTAAAATCAAAAGTTACAATACACTTACCTACACATGTTGATATTAAATTATTATATTTCATTTGCTGCGGATTATCCAATAATATAGAGTTCGCTAATTAAGATCAATATATTAATGTATAATTCATGTTTACCAGCATAAAATTACGAGCATAAAAATATCTATGTTATTGACATTATACAATTACGGTATTCGTTAAATTTTTTTTGCGTTATAATAATTAATGTCTAGACTAAAAAAATATTAAAATATTAATATTTTATTAAAATTAATAATTGTATAGGAATATATATATATATATATATATATATATATATATATACTTATTCTATGCATTATATACACATATTCATATACATTCACTGAAAAAAAAAATATGTTTAAATAGAACCAATGTAATTTTGTCATAACTTTTTGGACGAGTACATTTTATTAATGATATTCCACCGAGTAATAATACGTAATTATCTCAAATTATGAAATTATCATTAATTGAACTTGATTAAAAAAATACATAAATATTATTATAATTACTTTTGTTGAATATTATTATTATAATTATAATTACAATTATTATTACTAAAAATTATTTGCTATTTATTAGTTATGTAACTTTTGTCGTCTATGGAATATTGACATTTTGAACTTGTTATTCTCTAATTGTTGTTAACTATTAAAATTCGTCCGGTTTCACTAAATTAAAAAAAAAAATCCTTTGATGTAGGCAAATTAAATTTTCCTTATATAATGTTTTATTAAAATATACTCATTGTTAGTAAATAATTAATAATTTAAAAGAAAATGTGTAATAAAATAATGCACATGAAGAAATTGTGTCCCTTGTATGAATGTTTATTTTAATTTTTAATTATATTATATTACTATAAAATAATATATTATAATTTTATTATAATAATAACACATAATATGTATGAAACGAAACAATATGCATTATTATGTATCCAATCTTTGTTAAACTCTGAAACAAACCATAATATACTGCTGACTTAATAAACCTCTTTTCATTATTTGTATGATATTATTTTAACTATTTCATTTACAAAAAAAAAAAAATAATAATAATAATAATAACAATGTGATTTAAAGAACAAAATACGAGTATAACAATAACAATGTTGTGAAATAAAAACTAGAAAATTTTGAATGTACAATAATTATTATTACGTTCTACTGTTATATTATACATAATTGCTAAAGTAAATATAAACTGATTGATGTTTGAGAAAAATATGTTTATGAATTATTTTTAAAAGTTTCATTACTTGATGCTTCATTTACCAGTAATATTATTAATTATTATTAAATATATATCTGCAAATTAAAGAAAATAAATCCAGCTTTAAAATTTAAAGTTATAATTAAGATAATTACTATTAAATAAGATTATACTTACTCTGTAGTATAGTACAGGGGTGGATTTTGATGAAAAATAGGCCCGACCAAATAAAGGCCTCTTATTGGCCCAATACTATGAGCGTTGGCATATTGGGGGGAGGAAATCTATATGTATAAAATCCAAATACCATTTACTCAATGATCTGCCATATCTCTAAAACTAATCAACGTACGAACTTGAAATTCGAAATACTAGTTTCTCTAATATATTAACGCATTTATATATTATTCGTATTGTTAAGGGTCAATGGCTGTTTGGACTCTGGGTCGGACGTATAATTGTTTTACTTACTGATTATCAAGGTAATATATTATACTGATTTTGTGTTAATTTTATGATATTGGATAAAAAGCATCCAGTACAAGTTTCGAGTCACTATAACAACCAAAATAACAACCAAACACCTAATTTCGTAGTCTAAATAGATGATCTAAAATTGTTACTAAGGTAATTATATTGATAATATGATGAATAATAAATTCTCAGGTAAAGTTGCAAATCGCTATTATAACCAAAATCACGATCAAATAACTAATATACAAAAATACTACTTTGATAACCAGTAATGCAAAAACGAAACTATAAAATTACACCAAAGTATAGTTAAGGTACCTTAAAGCTAACCTCTGAAACTATGAGTATCGGCCAAGACATGTTTCAAGCGAAATCAGGTACCTACTTCAGCGTACAGCAAAAATTGCCAAGCCAAATCATTTGAAATTTGAATATAATAAATAAGATAGTATAATTATTTTTATTATTTTTTTTTGTTTTTAATTTTATTTATAGTAATCAGTAATAAGTACAAAAGACCTGCAACAACTGATTTTGAAATATGCTGGGTAGGGGCTTTTTTCCAAAAAATTTTTGGAGCTGAGATGGATAAAAATAAATATAGTAGCCCGGGATTTGTATCACAAAAATTTTCGGGCCGATACTTTTTTTTACTAAATACATTTATTTACAATCGTTGGTATCCATTCCAATCGCACACTTACAAATAACCTAATGAACAATATAAATTATGATAATTTTATCTACAATATTACAACATACTAATATTTGGATGGTTCCAATCTTCGACAACTGATAAAATACTAGAGTAATAAATAATATTATTAAAATCAATGTATTCAATAGTTTGTATGTAATATTTATCTAATGTAAATCTAAGAACATAATGTAATAACCAAGATGGTTGCACGAACCCGGATCCAACGTCATGTAGCTCTTCTACCAAGACAATGTCCGTTTGTCCCTGTGGTTTTTGCGAAACTGTTTAAAGCTTAACTAACATACTTAGGCTCTAAATAATATATGGTAATATTATATTAAAAACTATGCCCGGCCAAGACTATTCCGTGCGAAGCCGGGTAATTCATCTATATTGTTTCTAATAATAATAGGTATCTATCTGCATACATCTTATATAGTTAGCTGTAACTATTATCAGCTGTATATATTATATTAACTTATACAGATAGTAAAATTAATTGTATAAATCTATAATGCCTCATATAATATTATAATATTATAATAAAATACCCCCACCCATCACTGTTAGTAAAACGGCAAGTTGTATCTTCGGCCTTTAGTGAGGAACCCTACGATAAATATCGACAAAACGCATGCCAAAAGTATCAAGAAAAACATACAGAACCTAATCAATACCTGTCAACCGCACTCAGGTTTAACTGAATATTTCAGCATACATGATTTCTCCAACGCAATTAATGAACTAAAAAAAGGTAAAGCACTCAAGAAGAATAAAAATCACCCGGAGTTCTTGCACAACCTAGGCCCAAAATCTCGTTTTTGGCTCGTAATTATCCTACTTGATATATTTGATAGTGGAAAAATCCCTAGAAACTGAAAAACAAAAAACATAATTGCACTCCCAAAATCAGAAATTTAATTGTTAGTCTCACTAGTTATCGTCCCGTAGCCTTACTGAGCGTTTTGTCAAAACTAATAGAGAGTATTATTCTAAAAAAGATAGCCCTCATTAAAGAACCGCATATCCCGATTCACCAGGTAGGCTTTCAACCTAACAGAAGTTTTTGTGACCCGTTCCTAGCTTTAACGCTTTACGTTGAAAAAGGTTTCAATGTCAAAATGAAGTCTGGGTCAACTTTCATTGATCTCTCTGCAGCATACGATACTGTGTGGAATGACGGATTACTATGAAAATTATCAAACATTATACGATGCCTACGCTTTGTACAATATATTAGAGCCAGTCTAGGAAATTGGAAATTTGAGTTTATCTCGGCAACCGAAAAAGTAAAACACGAATACTAAACAATGGTTTACCTCAAGGCTCTGTCTTAGCCACAATTCTTTTTAATGAATATACCCATTACATACCAAGTACAAATTGAACAAAGTACCAAGTTGAAAATGTTCTCTTATGCAGACGACATCTGCATAGTAGCCCAGGACAAGAAGCCAGAAACTATTGAGAGATATTGAGAACCTTAAAATCGGATCTATCAAGACTGGAACAATTTTTCCAAAAATGGAGACTTAGACCGAACCCATCTAAAACCATGACAACAACATTTCACCTAAATAATAGGGAAAATAATAATAAAATCTCAGTCTATTTTTGCGGCGAAAAAATCGAACACGAAAAGACACCCGTGTATCTTTGGCGTTATTCTGGATAAGATGCTAACTCCCAAGAAATATCAGCTGCATAAGGTATCAGCAAAACTTATAACTAGAATTGGCCTCAACAATAAACTAGATAGCACCACATGGGCAGCTGCTACAAGTGTACTATGGACTTCTTCCTTAGCTCTGATCTACTTGGCCACAGAATACTGCGTCTCTGTATGGGCAGGAAGTGCCCGTACAGAGGTGGTAGATATACAACTAAGGGAAGTCATGCGCACAATATCAGGCACAGTTTTGAACACAAACAAGCGATGGCTACCCTATCTGGCTAACATATAACCCCATCATTTCAAAAGATAAAACAGTGTGTTAAAAGAAAAAGAACATCAAGAGCTTCCTATACATGAAGATGGAATTATTAACACAAAGCTTAAATTTCGTAAACCGTTCTTGCTAAGAGCTCAAATCATCACTAAGGCCAGGGCCAACACCTCAGATGCGTAGCACGCTAAATGGCAGAGACAGAGAGAGAGAGAGAGATTCGGAGACATCCAAGTAGATAAACGCACACTCCAGTTTTGGGGACGAATCTTTCTAGGAAAATTTGGATTAGACCCAACAGAATACACACAAAGTAGATTGACAAACTTGTGCACAAATAGAAGTTAAGACAGAGTTCGGGATGTTACTGCGGTGAAAGCATACAATCAATGCAGCAATTAATTCAGGATTGCAAATTAAGAAGCTATGATGGTGACCTGGAGGATTTCATCAGTGACCCCTGAAGCAGTGGCATGGTTAGAGTCCTCGAATTTATATATATATTTATTTATTTTTATATATACACTAAATTATTTTATTTAATATTACTCAATTTAATGTGATACTTACTGTGATGTTTGTTAAGTTTTGCTTTGTTGGTGTATTTTGTACCATAAAATGTTTATTTATATTAATTATAATAGCAATAGTAATAATTTTAATTACACCTGATATGTATTAAATTAGAACATACCAGTGCTATAACTCATGTAAAGTATTACGAATATATATGACTATCTTATAATTTATAAATATTTCAGATGTGTAATAAACTGATACAAGAGCCCATTATGTATTGAATAATTACCGACCAATTTCTATGTTAAAAAATTATCAAGGTCGTCTCATAGATTATTTAGAAAATAATAGTTTTCTATCCAAAAATCAATATGGATATGGACTTAAGAAAAGTACCGAAGATGTTTTATATGCAGTCAGGGAAATTTTATCTAAAGCCCTCAAATACTCGATAAAGGAGATAAAGTTTTTGGTATATTTTTAGATTTCGCAAAAGCTTTTAACTACTGTAGACCTACTGAAGACCATAGTGTATTATTTAAAATTGTCAGTAGTTATAGTACTAGTGGGATTTGTTTAAGCTGGTTATATAGATATCTGAATAAGGAAACAAATTAACAATGTCAATGATAATTTAGGCATTAAAAATTAAGGTCAGTATAATGAATATCAAGGAAGTTTTTTTGGTCCTATTTTGTTTATCATGCTTATAAATAGTAATATAAATAGTATAATGGTAAAAACAATGAAATAGAATTTTGGAATTAACTTAAAGAATATTTGTATCCTTCCCTTTTACCAAATGTAAGAGCAATTACAACATTTTTTGGGAGACAACTTATTAGTGTGAAGCTACTTTTAGTAAACTTTTAATATTTATTAAAAAGAAATATAGAAATCGCTTAACTGAAGCATATTTTGACGATTTATTGCGGTTGTCAACATCAACATCATCCATGGACATGTTTATCATCATGAACATCTTCCTGATCAGTTTGCTCCTGGTATAATTAGTTAGTTGAAAAACCGATTTTTACACCTCTTAAAGATTAAATTTTGGAAAATACGACACGCATTCGTCACGCATTGGACTATCTATTTGAGCTATTTGTAGGCAAAATATTTTGATAACCCATCCAGTTGTTTGAGCTGAGCGTGTGTCAGTCAGTCACGTATAACTCTTTATATATGGATAATTTTATCTGTTTATGACCTCTATCCAACCCTTTGGGGTTGAATTTTGAAACACTCTTTTTTTTGGATGTATACATCATAACACGAAAGTACTTATAGTATTTGATACTCAAAGCTTTAACAATTC